>VXAL01001495.1:42743-54426 GCA_013399475.1 Chauna torquata | reverse complement strand
CCTTCCTTCCTTCCTTCCTTCCTCAGAATTCTTACTGTTCTCCAGTTTTTAAAGCCTGTCTCACATGAGAAATCTTCAGCAGGTGGCATCCAGGCATCAGGGGGTGAAAATCCACTACATGAGTCCTTGTTCTACTTCGACTGCACTTTTTAACAAAGAAAGGGAAGAAGTATCTCTTTTTTTCATCTCATTTCCTTTTTTTTCTTAAGTTGTAAGAAGGAAGCAAAAACATTGCACCAGCAGGACTGCAGACAAGTTAAGAGAAGGAATTCCTTTGACTGCCTGTCATGTACAGTGTTGTACAGTATTGACATCTATTGAGGTCTATCGTAGGTTATGATTTTTGCTGACTTATGTTTTTTTGCAAAGCTGAAGTGAACTATATTTTATTGAGCACATCCAATACATCAGCTTTCATCATGTACTCCACCTTTTCTTTTCGGTTAAATGCAAGTAGATACATAAAAACAGAACTCAACAGGCTTTTTTTTTTTTTCTCTCCCTCTGACAAGTGTCTCTTAATCATGTGTACCTGTGCCTGTGTTTTCCTCATCCAGGTATAACTTCACCACAATTTATTTTGAAATTGTGTAAATGTATATATTCACACACAATTTTACACACAATATTATATATATATTATATTTTTTTATCTGGCCAAAATAATCACTGGCAGAGTTTAGTTAGTAAAATAAAGGGAAGGCTGAAGCAAAGGGAAACTATACTGAAAAATTTGGTTTTAAGTTTTTTATGTTATTGGGCAACAAATTAATATGCTATCTTCAAAAGACCTCTGTAAATATCTACTAATTTTTGATGCAGTGTTCACGATACTTTATCTACTAATCTATAAGTACCATCAGAGCAACTTGTACTGATTGTGTGGTACCTTGTTAAATTCAATGAATTAAATACAATAAAAAATAAACTATACATTTCCCCTGTATTTAACTATTCATTTAAATTACAGATTTTCCACTAGGAAATGCTCATCATATTTGGTTTTGTTCACTTTGTCTTTCTTCTAGTTTTTCACTGTCAATTGATTTCAATTGATTTATCCTACATATGTTTTCACATAGTTTGGAGGTATCAAATTTCTTCTTTCTGTCAAAACTTCAAATTTATTTTTTGCTAATTGTTGCATGACCCTAAAGAAAATTCCTGTTTTGTTTTGTATATTTGTTTGTTTGTTTTTAAGAGAAGGATGAAATTTTATTTTATATGGACATGTTCAGTTAGGAAATACATGAATTCTAGGCTGCATAGTAACAATACGATAACAGCACAAAGCAGATTGCTCTGTGTCTCTGACCTATTTGAATATGCAACATACTGGTGAATAGCTAAATGAAGTCCCATTGTAGTCAGTGATGCAAGTCCCTTTTTCAAGTCAAGGCACTTTTGCATAATACAAATAAAGCAAAATGGAACAGCTGCCCAAGCTGCTCACTGAGCAGTGTACTGATCCTGTAGTGCACAAGAGTAAAACTTGTGTTCTTTTTGCACAGTAAGTACTGTACCTATTCACAAAATTTAGTATTGTATATAAAAAAGTTTCATTACACAAATATTATCAGAACATTGTTGGAATTTGTTCTCTGACTTTTTTTTTCTTGAAAAAAAAAAAACAACCTTGGAAATAGTTAACCTGAGGCAAATTTCAAATGGACAGATTTCAATATGTCTGAGTCATTAAAGTTTGGAAAGCATATAAGCAACAAAAATGAGTCTTATGGAATGGAAAATATTAAGCAATCTTTTTAATAGAAAAGCCCATTGCTCTGCCTATAAGACTGCAATGTTATTTGATGTTACTGATCTTGCTACGTACAGTTATCCAAATATTACATACTTATCCTTTATTTTCACAGCCTAGTACACTTCTATTTATAGTTGTACTCAGTGATGATATTTTTATTAATTTCTGTTATCTCTCATTTGGTCTTTCTAGACTACCAACTGTGCAAAGCATATTGTTCATGCCACCTGCAAATAATATCACTAAAACTCACAGCATCATCAGTTGATTTTATGACCCTTCACTGCAGTTTAATTGCTTTATTTGGCTACATAAAGCCTTAGCTGAAATTAACAGCTTCAAGAGTCTTGCATTTTTCTGAGGATGTTTATTTCCTCAGTATAAATCAAGATACATTATAATGTTTTACCATCAGAGAGATTAATCTAAATGCCTAGATCACACAAATTGCATCATCAGAGGAGATATATTTGACTCCACAGTACAAGGTAGTTGAAAGCAAGCAGTGAAAAATGGGTGAGTGAAAAATCCACGACCGGTGCCTGAACACCATCCAGAAAGGAAATCCGTAGGGTAAAGATCAATATTACATGAAACAGATTTTCTCTCTCTTCTTTCCATGACCTTCTGGTAAATCACTGGGTACACAGTTTTCAGTTGATTGATTTTGAGGGAGGAAGGGACAGTTAAAGCAGGTGACACCATCTTCAGTTTCTGTACTATTTTGTGAATGCAGACTTCACTAACTAGTGAGGTAATGCTGCACGTAAAGTATGTTAAGCAAGTCAAACGACTTATCTTATGGCTGTTTTTTCTTTCTTTAATTTTATTTTTCATAGAAAACAATGATCATTCTTTTCATCTAAGCCTTCAAATTCCGATGTGATGACATAATATTAGTTGCTTTGCCCTTAACAAAGATTTTGGAGCCAGAAATGTATATGGTATCTTTTTCTTCTTTTAGCTCTTAGTATTATTGAGGTACATTTTTTAAAAGGACAGTAACTGTACTTCTGTCCCTTGCATTGCTTTTCTCTTCCAAGAAGAAGAGGCAAGAGACTCTGGCCTTTTCTTGCATCCTTTGATTTTTTCATCTAACCCTTTTACTTGTGTTTTAAGTCGCAGCGGCTGAAATGCTCAGTGTAAGAGATGACTTTACATCCATGCTTGAAATACTGGTAGATGACTGTCATGTTTTTAGCTGGGATAGAGTTAATTTTCTTTGTAGAGGCTCATAAGATGCTGTGTTTGGGATTTTTGATGAAAATAGTGGTGACAACACACCGATGTTTTTAGTGGTTGCACAGCAGTGCTTACATAGAGCCAAGGCCTTTTCTGGTTCTTGTGCTGCCCTGCCAGAGAGGATGCTGGGGGTGCACAAGGAGCTGGGAGGGGACACAGCCAGGACAGCTGACCCAGACTGACCAAAAGGATGTCCCATACCATATGGTGTCATGCTCAGCAATAAAAGCTGGGGTAAAAAAGGAGGAAAGGGGGGGGACGTTCAGAGTGATGGCGTTTGTCTTCCCAAGAAACCATTACATGTGATGAGCCCTGCTTTCCTGGAAGTGGCTGAACACCTTCCTGCCCATGGGAAGTAGCGAATGAATTCCTTGTCTTGGTTTGCTTGCGTGCGCGGCTTTTGCTTTACCTAGTAAACTGTCCTTATCTCACCCCATGAGTTCTTGCACTTTTACCTTTCTGATTCTCTCCCCCATCCCAACTGGGGAGAGTGAGCAAGCGGCTGTGTGGTACTTAACTGCCTGCTGGGGTTAAACCAAGCAATGACTCGTCCCTCTAGTTTGACTAGAGTCCACGGGCCTGTTGCCAAGGAAGCACCATCTACCCCCTCTCCTGAGCTGGCAGTTTTGTGACTCCTGGGGAACATGATGGGGCCAGTTGCCATCCTGAAGAACCTAGAACAGGTGGTGTGTTGTGGGGTCATGCAAGCCAGGTCAATAAAGGCACAGAAGATTTCAGTCAGCATTGGCTTTGAGTCAACATAGTGAATAAATTGCTGTTTTATGAAATCAAAGAGATGTCCTAACAATTTTCAAGACACACTGAATGTAATAATCAAAATTTGATGTCATGTAGATATTAGATTTGTCATCTCTTAGACTCTTAGACATGGAAGTGCTTGTACAGAACCTATGAGGAGCTGAGGAGGACCTGTACTCTGTAGTTCAACATGAGACAGTCCCTTTAATGGCAACAGCAACTACAGCAATTTCTGTTTTTAAATATTTCTTTTAGTCGTACAGATTAGCAGGCTTATTTTAAGCAAAAATTAAAGCATAAAAACCTTCCCCATGACTTCTTCCCCTCCAAAAGAAATCTCAGGCTATAACAGATCCTTGTAAGGGTGAAAGATATGGCAATGTTAAGAACAGATACCACTCATATTATCTGTTCTGCACAAAGTTGACTGTTTTAATGAAAAACGTATTAGAGCTGCTGAGACACGACTTACTCCATCTCAAGATAATTTCATGAAATCAGGTTTTAAAATATCTATTTTTACATTGGAACAACAAGAAATATTTTTAATGCATCTGTGAATAAGTTTTGTCAGAATATCCATTTTCAGATTGAAAAAATTGCCTTTTAAATTCAGTTTCTTTTGATCTGTCTCTGTTGCCTTCAGATTCTTTTTTTTTTTTTTGACTTTCTTGAGAAATACTAAGGTGTTGACAGTTTTTCTAAGAAATCATCCTGTTTACAATTCCTGTTGAAACTGTTATGTCTCTGTAACATACATTAGCTTCAAAAAAGTTTAAATTTCCATACTATCCTAAGTAGTGACTGTGTGGCAGCAGCAAAAACCTCTTTCCCAAAAACTCCTTGCCTTGCTTTGCCTTGCCTCAAAGAACCTTTGTGCTATTCTTGAACATAGAGGTAATCTGACAGCAAAGAAGAGTCTTGCCAAGGTTTGACATCAAAATATTTTAGCCTACAATATTTTTATCACAAGAGAAGTTTTGAGACAGATGCTTTGTTTGTTTTTAATTAAATTAGCCTGTAAAGTAGCTCAAGAAAAAATATATAGATGTCTACAAATACAACAAAGAAAAGCCACATCTGGGAGGTAGCTATGAACACAGCAAAGTATATGATTATTTAATTAACTAGTTTAATTAATATTTAATTAATCAACTGGAAGGTTTATTTATACAGCCCTAGAACTTACTCTGTACCAGTTACAGCAAAGTTACTATATTGGAAATTCTTACAAGTAAATGGAGAACAAAAGATGTATTTTCAAACATTAATGAGAAAACATTAGCAAAACTAAATGTAGGTTTCCACGTTTCTTTATCAGATAAAAATACTTTCACTATTTTAAAACATTACTCATTTAACTTTTTATAAATTATATTTAAAGCAATCAAGCAAGTTAGCATTAAATAGGTTCCAGAGCTTAAGCATATGTTTCAAATCCTCTATTCTTTCCCTAAGAGCTGATGAGAACATCTATCAAGTACTCTCGTTAAATACTAGGACTGTTGCCCATGTGAGATGACATTCAGAGTCCCACTGTATTAAACCTGAATGTTCAGGACTGTGCAAGATGAAGTTTCACAAACATGTAAAATCTGTTTCTCCTAGAACTGTTTGAATATCATTTATAGCACTACCAGTAAGATTAATTGTATAGCAGAGGCAGAAGACAAAAAAGATCTATAAATATTTCCACTTTCAATGAAAACAGTATTAGAGGTAACAAACAAACAAAAACCATGAAAAACAGAAAATGATTAAGGAAGGAAATATATTTCCTGGGTAATTTTGTTTGCTTATTTCATTTTAGTTCTCTTTTCCGTGGAATATAATCTAAGTTTTAAAAGGTTAAAAATGTGTTTACAACCTCATTTGATGAAAGTGTTTAAAGTAGGTCTTAAAATTTTCTAGTATATTTGCATTTTTTTATTAATATACTGTTTAAAATGTTGAGCTTTTATCATTGTTGCACTTGATTGCATTCAAAATCTTGTTCATTCTATTCCTTTTTTTTCTCTATCTAAAATAAAATTGTTAGGTTGTTAAGTTAGAATCATTAACTTTTTTTTTTTTTTTTTTTTTTTTTTTTTTTTTTTTTTTTTTTTTTTAGGATTTGTTGAGTCAACAGACATAAAAACCATTGCATACAGCTGTATGCATAAACTTATATGGAAATTCTATTCAAATGTACTTAAAAAGAAAAAAAGAGCCACACTATATAGCCATACATTTCAAAATAAGTCACTGCTAGCAAATGGAACAATGTCAAATCTACCTGCCCCCTTCAAGAATTCATCATATACACACAATTCTTTATTCCCTTTTGTACTTGCTCTGTTTCCACTGCCCTCTCCCCACTCATCCCCCTCCCAATGAACTTTGTAGTTTGTCTTGCAGGCTAGCAGAATAAAGTCTTTCTGGATCAAACAAAGCCCTCTGGGAAACCTGTTTGCAGCTCAGACTTAGGTTTGAGTAGTTTTGTTCATTTCATATGACCATAAAGAGAAGCCTTTTTCTGTAAAGAAGCACTTACTTCATTTCAAGTTTTGAGTTAAATCTTTTTTTTTTTTTTCTTCTTTAGATTGCCTGGGTGATTAGCTGAGGAATGCATGACCAGATGAGCCAAGCAGATCACTACCTCCTAAGAAGTTAAACATGCTTTCTGGGAAAGTCAAGAATATCAAGAGCTCTCCCAAACTGACCTAGACCTACACTCCTTCCATCTGTTTCCAACTGAACATCAAAGGAATAAGATCTTAGGGTATATCCCACCAGATCTTGTATGTCTTCAAATATAGTCAGTCGCTGATTTGACTCTAGAAGAAGTGAAGGGAGTAATTCTCTAGTTGTTAGCTATGGAAAACAGACTTTTCTGCTCTTAGTGCTTGGTTGAAACCCTCAAGCATGAGATTTGATTACAATCATTATATTCATGTAAAGCTGCAAGTGTTATGAACATACTGAAGAAAATGCAGTGCTTCCTGCTCTCTCCAAGACTTCAGTAATATGGACAGCAATGAAAGCACTAGCTGAATCCAGGAATCACCACAGCCAAACAGCCTTCACAAACATGGTACAAAATTTTTCCCAGAAATTGAATTGCAATACATCATTAAGGGGAAAAAAAAATCCTAAATTTTCAAGCCTTGATCAATTGATTATCTGCCTTTCTATGCTGTTCCAGAATTGGAAATAACTCCCTCTCAAGAGATTTCCCTCTTCTGCATCCCAGTATCTGCCAAGTACCACTAGGAAGATGACACCTCATCTCCTAGATCAATTTCCCCTATTAATAATCATCAGAAGCTGTTTCTATGCTTGTATTTTTAGCTATGTTCTTGTGCCTAAAATAATTAGCTGTTTTTGTTTGTTTGTTTGTTTGTTTTTTAATTGTTATTAAAAGTCTTGCTAATAGAGAGATTGTTACAGTAACCTTCCTAGCTCTTTATAACCATGTGGGACAGTTGCTGTCACTTCAGAACCCTTAAGATCCTTCTGGCAAAAATAGTGATTGGTTGCAAGGGAAAATAATGTTACGGAAGTATTTAACGTATTTCTAGCTGTCTTTAGTGCAATATAACTGCTGGAAACAAGGAGAAAAGCTGCCATCCTGTGACCAGCTAGCTCTCCATGGAACACCGTCAAGAGATCCATGGTTCACTGGTGGTCCACACACCACAGTTTGCCTTAGGAGATGAATAACTGGTCTCATTATCCTGATAAATGCATCGGGGCAACACAGAGGCAAAGAATCACTGCTCTTCTAGCAATACACTTTTAGGAAAATGTCTGAAACTGGAGTGCCTAGGCACCCTGAGGAAATCCTTTCCTCAAGAGGCTACCTCATTACCTTTGTGACTGTACTGTTGCTGAGTTCCAGAGAGGAGCCTGAGCCACGACATAGATCAAAACAAGGTGTATAGAGGCATCAGGACCCTGTTCCTTTGAAATGCATCCCATTTTTATGAATAAAATGGCCCACGTGTAATGAATTTCAGGGCTTATTTTAAAATTATTCTTTCAAAGCTACAGCAAAACACACATGTAAAATGGGGTATACTTCGAAGGGTGTAAAGTTATTTGAAAAAATATATATATGCTCCTGTGTGTAGGGGGTTTGTCATTTATTCCTGGGAGAAAAATGTGTGGAATAGAATCACTTCAACAACTTTATTTTTACTAAAAATATGCTATCTTTATCTATAAATAAATCTTTTCACATGAAAAGTCTGAGTTTGGCAAGTTTTGTGGAAAAAAAAACAATTAAAAAATTTCTTTTGGTATTTTTACCAAAAATTCTTCCACTTTGGAGGGCAGAGGCTGTGACTTAAATATGAATAGCTATATATACTCAGAATTAAAAACATCATGATACTTTTTTGTTACATTTCCAAGACCCTGAATCCAAGACTCACCTGATCTATTTCCCACTGAGCAAGACCCTCATGGGAAATATGAGCTCTTAGTCACTCAAGTATTTAAATAAATAAACAAGCCTCTTCCAAAACATGTAAAATCAGATCTTTGTATGCAAGTCACTGATCTATGTCATAAACTTTTGTCCAGAACTCTGCCTCACAATTACTTCCTAGATTTGCAAACCTCAGGCATGAAATTAACCTTATTGATTTAAGGAAGGAATATATCAATGAGAGTGTATGCATTGGTGACCTGTTAGTTATCTGTAGGAGAAGGGTCCTTTGCTGCTCATAAAACCAGATTTCTCACACATTTTCTGTAGAATATTTCTGGCCACTACATGATGCATATTGTAACATGATAATTTGCATTCAAGAGTCAAGTGTTGTCCCCCCCAGCCCTCACCGCCCCTTAATTTTCTTTATTCTTTTTAACTGCCCAGGCATTTAGAAAGGAAACTTAAGATTTTCCTTGTAATACTGTTTCATCACTGTCCCCCTCCCACATCCCCCCAGCCCTGCTAAACTGCCTTGGTAGATAGGTAACTGAGATTTCAGGCAAAACCTTTCTAGCTATAATCCCTGCTGTCTCTGAAATGATTTTCTAGGACCTCTGTCCCAAGGGCATTTTTCAGTCCATATGAAGCAAACCCTATGTGACTTCAATATGAGTTTGATTCATAAACCCACATCTTTTTTTGAAATCCCAGACAAGTTCCTAAACTACCAAATTATGGAACAAAGAGGTTCTGCTCCCCACTCCCATTATAGATGAAGATTTCAACACTAGTGTGTCCAAATTCTGAATAAACAAACTCTGTCTTAATAATAACTGAACTGAGTTGTAAATTAGCAGTCATGCACTAGAAGCACTTCAGACACCAGAGATGATTCCTTGTTGTTGTTTTAAACTTACCTAGTATGTTGCCTGTAGTATCTAAGTTTGATAAGTGAGTTTTTCCTCATCTCTTTTGGTGAAATTAGGCTATTAAATTCTGTCTAAATTTAGCATCCTAAAAATTTGTGAAACTAAGGATTAGGATCTGAAGTCATCACTTCACAGTAACACCTACTGAGATAGTTCTTGGAGGCCACGGAGGAGTTTCAGCTATCTTTTGACTGGCTTAGAAGTCTTTTTCACTTAGTGCACTGCTGCTGTGATTCCTAATACGGGAGCAAATCTTAGTACCATGTTTACAGGAACACCCGGGTATCTAAGCCAATACTGTATATTTCATTTTGGGAAGTAGAACTCTACTTTTTAGGCACTACATCTCTAAGAACCACAATGTTTAATCTCCTGGTTTGCATTTCAAGGAATTTGAATATAAATTCCCTGTAGTGAAACATATGCACTATAACATCTATAAAGGTCAAGACTATACAGAAAAGAAGTGCTCTCACTTGGACTGCAAAAGCATCTAGAGGTACATGCCTCTTTCTGTCCTGGACAATCCCTTAGGAGAAATGAAAATCAATGTGTATAAATATCTGAAGGATGGGTGTCAAGACAATGGGGCTGGACTCTTTGGTGACACCCAGCGACAGGACAAGAGGCAACAGGAACACATTGAAAAACAGGAGGTTCCAGCTAAATATGAGAAAACTCTTCTTTGCTGTGAGGGTAACAGAGCTCTAGAACAGGTTGCCCAGAGAGGCTGTGGAGTCTCCTTCTCTGGAGATATTCAAAACTTGCCTGGATGAGATCCTGTGCAACCTACTCTAGGTGACCCTGTTTGGCAGGGGGGTTGGACTAGATGATCTTCAGAGGTCTCTTCCAACTTTAACCATTCTGTGAAAAGTCTCTGGTGTTCAACAATGTCATTTTGCTATTCAAGAGATCATACTCATTTTGAAATCCACAACAATTCCAATCCAGTAACAACCAATTGTGTCGTTACAAGAAATAACCTGAGAAAAAAGAGAATTTTTTCTCTACCTCTGAGTTATAGGAAAGCTTTTTATGCCTCCATCTCTCTGTGAATTTGTGAGTGACAAAGGTGTATGTATATATCTGTATGAGAAAATGATGTCTTTCATAATTATCTAAAAGTTAACTGTGAACTCCCAGGCCTTTCATCTATATTAATGGGTCCATCCTGGACTCAAAAATATTATTTGATATTCTATTATTTGGTTTATTAATAAACTTTAAGTAAAATCTTTGTAAATTTTGTACAATTGTGTGTGAAGAGGAGGGGATTAAGAAGAGCAGAAAAATAGTTATTTTGATAGTAAGGAGATTTAAGAAGAAGCTGTTAAGTGGTAAGCTCTGAGAAACTATCCTTGTGTCTATAATTCCTATATACTAACCAAGTTAAGTTCACAGTCTGCCCCAGGGTATCTTATTCAGAGTGAAGACACAAACGGACATTCATTCCTTCAGTTACAGGACTACAACTATAATGATTGCTAAAGGTTAGTTGAAGTTTAAGAATAATATAAGACATTTCCATTTTTTAGAAAACTTGGATACTTGTATCTGATTTTGGACACTAAGGGTTATCAGAAATCAGGAAAGAGTAGAGTGCATCTTACTTTGTCTGAAATTAATTAAATTGGATTACCTTATCAAGAACAGGAAAAAAAAAAAAGTCATGTCAGTACACATTTGGAATGCAAGGTACTTTTTCAGCCTGCGTCTGACTGCTACCTTATGAAGTTGATCCACATTCCAAGAATTTGGACAAAATGTCAACATCAGGTATGCTAACCTTTACATCTCTGTTTTAAAAATGAGTTGATATATACTACTTCTGTGAAAAGCAGAGTCTAGTGAAAATTGCTGTTTTCTTTTTAATTGGAAAATTCTGATGGATAGAAAATAATTTTAAAAAGGAGGAGCAGGATAAAACTTCAAGTCCAAATCAGACTGACTTTAGGGATGTCATGTATCTTACATCTTATTGGTAAGGGGAAAAAATATATATATATATAGACTAAGAGTTTCACAAATACCATTAAAGTTTTTAAATGACTCACTAATCTAGTTCCATTTTTCAAAAACTGTTCTATTGGATCTGTTTCTTTTGAATGGAAAATTAAAAAATTGTTATAAAACAGACTGGATTCCTTCCTTTTCCATAAAGCTAATAAATGCCCTAGATATTGAGCTATTTTAAGAAAGATTTCTTGGCAGGATTTTTAACAAAGACTTCTGAAATCTTGGTTTCCTCCCAGTGGAGAACAGAAAAATGTTGACAATCTATCCACAGAAAAAGATGTCTCCTGTTCACCTCAAGCAAAAAGTAATATGATTATCACCTATAGTTTCTTAAAGTGACCTGGAGAAATTTTTGGGTGGAGAACATTATCAAAGTTCTATAACCTGCATAAATTTAAAAGTATCCTGAAACACCCAGCCAATAATTCTTTAGCTAACGATTAAGTTACTATCTGCTGCTTAAAAAGTGACAAGAATTTAGAAGTTCTTTACCTCCCAACTCACTACTGATTTGCAGAGTGAACATATTTTTAATTTAAGAAATATACTTTAATGTCA
>VXAL01001495.1:30369-40483 GCA_013399475.1 Chauna torquata | reverse complement strand
TTCAAAAAGACTCAAAATTGCAAAGTATGATGTATCTTAGGAAGAGAACAGGATTTAAAGGCATCGCCCAGCATGTGATGGCTTTCTTAGGTGGAATGTTTAGGCAGTCCAAGGAAGTTGACCAGCTACAGTGGAAACCAAAAAATCCACAGCAAGCTATTCCATAAGTTCTTGTTCCAGTGATGTTGCAGAAAATCCCTTCCTGATCCAAATTTGGTGGCCAATCAGACTAGCAAGCAAGATGCAAAAAACAGGATCCAAGAGACTGTAAATAACTGTAGTAGTTCTAATATCTAACATAATGTGTATGCCAGAGACAAAATGTCCCCTTCCTTTCCTTCAGACTTAGCATGAAAGACAAGTGGGTGGAAGAATCTCTTTTCTCTGTTTGGTATGTTGCTATTCCTGAAGATACACTACAGTATTCTTTGGAAAAGCAAAATATGAATATGAAAAGAGCTATATATCAGTAAAGTATTTCGCTGTCAAAAGATGAAAGGGGAAAGGGGAAAGTGTACATCATCATTTTCTCATTCTTGTCTTCTACTCAGCTATCTAAGGCACATTGGAGTTAATTAGGCTGTTTTCATGAGTGAGTTGAGAAAGGTGGCTCTCAGAGGGTATTGGTTTAGAAATGTTATTAAGTTTGGATTCATGCTGTCTGTCTTGGTTATGATGTGCCTTTCTAAAGCTTTAGTTTCTAACAAAATTGGAGTTGCAGCCATAGCAATTGCAGGAATAGATTTCCAAGTACAAAACAAAGTCTTGCCCTTCCCTACTGACAGCTGTGTGTTTGCTGGTTCTAGTACTGTATAGATGTGAAGTGAACAGAGATCCAGAAAAAATAAAAAGGCCAGCAGCACAGACTTTAAGCACCTGATTGGGAAAGAGCATTCTAACAGTGCCTATGGAAAATCTGGAAATCCACAGCTAATATTCTGTGTAAAAAAGGAGTTGTCAGCACAGACCCACTGCAGAGGACAAAAATTGAGTCAAAAGACATTCACAGCAACTATGGATTTAAAGAGGGGCTGACAGTCACCCTTCTCCCTTGTCAGGCTGCTGGCGTTTCTCATACATCTAGCATTACACCAGAGAATTTCTCTGATTCCTCAGGGAACATGTAGGACTGTGCTGAGCACGTATCCTGACCGTATACTGACCATGTATACTGAGTGGTGCTAGTACTGCATCCTGGGTGTGGGAGACAGCAGCTGGCCAGAGAAGGGACTGAAGAGACAGCACTGATCACAAGACTATGGCTGCAAACAAAGGGGACCTGTACTTGCTGGGTATGTTTCTGGAAGGACAGCAGTCCCATAGCAGCCTGTAACACAGTTTCAGAAACATGGAGATCCATTTCCTGAGGTGATACCTCCCATCCAATGACTCCAATGGGGATTACTTCAGCCCCTGTTCAAATAAGGGCTGCTGTGTCTGCACAGATTGCCATCCGTTCCTCCAGATGAGCCCCCCTCTGCATGCCTGCTCCTGAAGGAAATAACAATCATGGCTGAAACATTCAGATGGCTGTGGAGAACACATTTGGTAAAGTATAAAATAGAAAAGAGAAGGAAAATATAGAACTGGAAGGTCATGGTATATATCACTGAACTACAATGAACGAGACATGCATACTGATGCTCATCTGTGGCTCATGCTGACTATTTGCCTGCTGTTCTGACAGAGCAGATAGTCACAGTCAGACCAAGTTGATCAGCTTGGGCTCAGCATCTGATGCTCAACTCAGAGCAGACAGTGAGAATTCAGGGCATGCACAGTAGCAAAACTTTGAACGTTTGGATGAGTTTTCTTGTAAATGCTTATGCACCCCTAGTGTCTACTATTTTTGGAAGGTAAGCACTAGGTATTTTTGATTTCTCTGTTGGACATATGCACCTAAATCCAGTTAAATTGTACTTTCATTGCTCAATGCTGCTTGGTTTTTATCTATAGGAACTTGTTTATAGCCTTTAACTACCCTGTATGTCATTTGGAGCATAAGAACATAGTTCTGGGCTTGTAAAATATGCCTTCAGCACATAATGCAGCCCATGAAGTAATTCTTGACCTTGCTTTGAATGAGCTGCATCTGGAACTTGAATCACTGTAACTGAGTCAGTAACAGCAGTTACAGTACTCAGCTGGGACATCAGTTTCTTCCTAAGTGTTTCCCAGACTCAAAATCTACAGTGTAAACTTCTCTCTATGATTTTGAATCCAAGTGGCCGGATGGCTATTTTCCAATGATGATTCAGCTACTGTGGCATCTTATAACAACCAGAGCTGATAGTAGAAAATCAAATTCATTAATTTGTCTTAGGTTCAAGTATTTAGATTAGATTTGAGCTTTTCTGAACTGCTAATGCCATACAAACATTAATGTCTAATATTTTTAAGCACTTCAAAAGGAACAATATCATTTCCCAAAGCGGCAAATACAATCCAATTGACATATAGTGTGAAAGATATTTCCTAAAGCAAATGATGAGAAAATGGCAGTTATTTAGTGTATTAAATAAAATTAAACTTCATTGTATTTGAACTGGGACTATGTAACCTCATGGAGTCATCTGCCAAAGATACACAAACTCTAGATGTAGTCAAAATGCAAGAGAATCATCAGTGTTACATTTTTATTTTAGTCCTGCATTTTGTCTACAGCAGCTTTTTGGAAAATGAACTGTCTAGCTTCAAAATTTGTTAGACTCTTCCTATATCTGCAATACATCTTGTGGTTGGATCTTTCCATTGCAGACAGATAGTTTATTATTATTATTATTACTACTACTACTATTATTATGGTTTTGAGTTTTTATTATCATGGGTAAACATCTTTATAGGATTTCATGTACATTTCAGATACAAATTCCTAGATTTTATTTCCTTATATGATGAATATGTATATATATATTTAAAGAGTGTAATAAAAAATTCCTGATGTTACCAAAGACAATAAAAATATTTTATGCATTGTCCCTAACTTTTCAACTGTGTGTTGTTGTCAACAAATACAGTAGACATGCAATTACATCCCTTTTGTTGGATTTCTTCTGTAATTGTCCTATGCAATCCTACTATTTGTTCCTACTAAGGGACAAATTATGTGTTTAGTGCTTAAAATTAATCACAGAGACATCTCTGCCAGCAATGGCTATTCTACAGTGCATGCATACACAGCCCAGTTTGAGTGTACACCCTTCAGCAAAAAAAAGAGGTCCTAACAGTTGACAACAATTCAGTTGACAACAGGTCCTAACAGTTAGGACTTGGGGGAAATGATTTCTCCTCCAATTTTCTATGCAACCTTCATGTTTCATACCTCAGTTTTCCCAATAGCAAAAATAAGATAAATGCATATATGTGCATTAGGAGGAGAGCACATATACAAGCACATATTTCAGTTGTCGTGTTCTGGAGGAGATAAAGAAGGCAAAAATCTAGACAGGCATAGCCAGTAAAGAGATGCAAAGCACTAACCTAAAGCTTGAAGTAAGTGAATCTACTGTTAGAGAGAACCTTCCAGAGAACCTTTCCAGAGAACCTGGAAGCACTGACAGTGTTGCAAAAGAGGGACTTCATTACTCAGCAGTTTCTCGGACACTGCATATCCAAAACTGAGGCTGTAGAGAAGATCATATTTAAAACATTGAAAAGTTTGAGACCAACAAATAAAAACATTTGGACTCCACAGTCCATAAATAGAGTAGTAGAGTTTGTAGCTGTCTTGGAGGGGTGGCATTACATTTCTTTGTGGAAGAGATGAGGAAGACTGGTAGTGGAAAACAAACAAACAAACAAAAAACCACAAAGAAGTATTTATAAATATTTGACAAAGGCAATAGGTTTTCTGGTTTTTGGAAATCTGTGAAGATCAGATTATAATCCATTACAGTGATAAGGCTTCAGGGTTTGTTTTTACACTGATAATAACCATAGGAAAATAAAACATATATAAGCTGTGTAGTATATGCTATGTATAATAAAATGTATCTAAGTACTTTTTTTCTAAAAGACTTTTTTTTAACATTAATGTCATTACTGTCAGGCAGACAATTTTAGCTGATTCAATCATGGTATCATTAGAGAGAATCTGAGAGAATTACATAATGTAAATGAGACTGGAGGTCAAAATAATTGAAATATGTGATAGACTGAAGCAGGTAGATTTTTTTAACATAAAATTATAAATTCTTTTTTTTTTCTCCCTTTTCAACTGAGTAATCAAACCAGTGTGTTAGATTTAAAAATCACGTCCGTATCTGCTAAGGAAATATGTTACAATGTACATTGATCTTGTGACTTTTAGAGATTAATTTATGAATTATTCATACACTGTTTATCAAGATATGTATGAGACATGATCAAGTAGTTACAATAAAAATATAAATCTGAATTAAAACTGCTAAATTATATAGCCATTGGACTGTCAGATTTCTGGAAATTTCTAAGATCCGCAATTTTCAAAGAAGCTTTTGCATTAAATTCACCTTTCATTGATCCAAATATTCTAGTGCAGAAAAACAAACCTTTTTTAATCTAAGAATGTAGAACATAAAATAAACTTCAAAATGAAATGTTGTTTATGAGATGTTACCAAGGAACATGTTTTACATCATATTGTATATCATATGGTATATTTACCAACAAAATCATCACTTTCTGTGGAAAGATATGGTCTCATGGACTGTGTTCCACAGTACATTTTTCAGCTAAGTTTTCTCTCTTCTATAACTGCAGTGCAATAGAGAATAAATGACAGGTCTAAATCTTTAGCTTTAATCTACCAGTTGGATTTGGAAACTAAAGAAAAGAAAAACACTAGAATAAAAGAAACAGCATTCCTGACAGCTAAAACTTTTCAAGGAGAGACCAGAAAATAAGCAATTAAATAGTACATCAGAAAAATGAAGAAAATCTACTCTTCAGTAATCTGCATTTGCTTGAAGTTAAGGAAATTCTGATATGTATTCAGATATTCAAATGAACATGAAGTCTTGTCAAACTACATAGAAAATGAGACAATGGAAAAGTAACTTAAATAATTCCTTTCTCATGGTCTCTTCAAATAACATTTATCTCATTTTCTCATTAGTTGTTACAATGAAAAATATTTAATTCAGTGCATCTGCTGAAGCAGTTAACTGCTTCAGCGTATAAACAGAACACCTAGGTAACATAGCTTAGATATGAAGGAAGAAATGCATTTACATATGAACAGTAATAGATGTGCCATCTACACATTTATAATCATTCACTTGTTAGAAAGTACTATAACTAAATGTTTAGGATTTTGAGAAAGGCTGTCTGAAAGACAAAGAAATTAAAAGCAGAAGGGAAAATGTGTACCGCTCAGTTAAAAATCCTTGTTCTCAATTTTACAATTTAAGGTACAGTGATTGGCACTATTTTATATGAAGTTCCTCAGAAGAAGGTTTACAAGTCCGTAAGGAAGTTATGATTTTCACGGTTTCTCAAAACGTGATATATAAATATTTACCCTGTGTTTTCAGCATGTGTTTGATAAGATAATTTATCAGAGTCTTGAGAAGAAGCAGGAGGAAAAAATCTGAGTTCCTCCACAGAAGTACCATGTGGCACTATACTGCTCAGTTGTGTGAAACAATGAAGCTGTTTTTTTTTGCAGGCAAGCCAAGACTCCACACTCTGGTTGTGGATCAAACCTGAAACAGGATTTATACTCTCTGTTGTACGCACTTCATAAGAATAAAGTTAATAGATGAGCTGTTCCTCTCCCAGACCAAACCTTAAATCTGTAGTGCTAGGTCACTAACAATGTCCTGTTCCAAAATTGTGAATCCAGGGTAATGAAAAGATTTCAGGGTTCACCCTTCATAGGTGACCTAGACTGGCCACAAAAGGAATCAAGAGATGAACATGTGCTGTCTGGTAACCACCAGGAATTAAAATAAAGCTGTCCAGCACATAAGAGTAAAGCAGGAGATGGCATACTTGAACACAAGGATTCCCTGAGAAGTTAGACCTATGTATAATATAAAATATCATGAATGAACAACTTCAACTACATCTGTGATATTACAGAAAGTTTTTTTTTGTTGTTTGCTTGTTTGTTTTTGTTTTTGTTTGCTTTTTGCTTTGTTTTGTTTGTTTGTTTTTAGTATGTGGAAGATGCTCTTAGATCTCTTTCTAATCCTACTGGCTATAGTTTTGTGCTGTTTATGGGACAGGTCTGAAATTGAGGAGTAAGGTAGTGATTGATTAGACTAAAATTCAACAGATGACAGACAAGAAAACATTCACAAGTTCTAATCTATGGGAAAATTGAAGCTGAATGATTTTGTACAAATTTGATGTCTGGATGCTGGCTGTCAGAAAAATCAAAATCTTGACTATAGTTTCATCTCAAAAAGAGGTTCAGGACAGCTTTAACAGATCTCAACTTGATGAATGGATAGTTAAATGGATCCAAGCGAAAATTTCTCCCTTATAAAATGGAGGTCTAAACATTTGGGTGTGACTGAAGCCAACAGAACAATCATTTGAGATAATTTGCCTCAACTGCACATTACCTAACTGATAGACAGTCACCCAAAATGTAAAGATGACTGCAGTGTAATCACCTAACTGAAAGTAATCTTCAGGGAACTTCAAGTAAGTTTCGATTGAGAAACACAGTTATATAATTTAAAGCAAAATAGTTTTACTGGAACCTAAATTTTAATATTCCTCAGTGTAGGCTATGAAAAGAACAATTGTGGAGAAAAAAGAGAATGCATTTCACTATATCAAGCTGAAACCTAAACTATAAAATTGAAACTGTTAAGGCGTTAGAATTTAAGAACCTTTGGGAAGGATCTCAGCATACATTTCAGAGACCACTAGCTATCTAAATGTTAGGGCTAATTAATATTCTTTCAAGTACTCAGCATTATAGTGTCAAAACTTATGAAGGAAGCCAATGGGTTTGTGTGCATTTCTGGTACCCCCCCCAACCCCCCCGCCCAGAAAAAAAGAAATCACTGTGCACATGAAACTGTTAAACAAGTAACAAACCAATTGTTCTGACAATATTGGAGCCAGCTAAGTTGTGGTTTTTTTTTTTTTTTTCAATGAAACACTTACTTGTCAGGAAGACACAGCTTTCAATGATAATTTTTCATTTTTGTGGTTTCAATCTTCCATTCAAGAAGTAGCTTTCATAATCTTGAAATATTTAACTTCTCCATATCTCTCAACTGGCTTTAATTCCCTTATCATATGGAATACAATTTATTTTTATTTACATTCATGGTCCCTCTTCCTACCCATAATCTGTCACAAAGTGATGAAAGGTCAACTCATACTCCTGTAGAGCTCATGATATCAACATTTATCACCCACTGGTTAAATTTATAAACAAACTCCTCTGTATTTTCTCCCACTCCCACTTGAGATAAGCTCCTATAAACACCCACAAAGCTACTTCATTGTTATCTTAGAGAAAAATTGTTCAACTCACAGAGTTGAAATCAAACCAGGATCAGAGAGGTTTACTGATTTATAATAGACACAATTAACTGGCAATCAGTGAACTATATGTTCAGGATCAACATCAACTCTACAACAAATAAGCCACAATTCCAGATACTAGGAAAATGTTAATATCCACGTGCAAAATTTCCAAGTCCCCTTCTGTAACTAATGTACCTCCCAGGCACTGTGGAAACCTGCACTTGCCGGCAGTGTGGGCTGCCCCCTAACCTCCCAGTATGTGAGTACTGGTCCCCACATGCAGACCCTCCTGTAGCGATGTGGGTGCTCCAGCTGTGTGTGTGCACCCTGCTAAGGCACTGCTGTGTGCAGGCACCTCACATGACCCCACGGAAACCGTGCAGAGGGGTTCCCCCACGCTGTGCTGTGGGTCCCTGGCTGGCTGAAGGCTGCTCCCACACCCTACACAGGAGCTGCAGATGTGCGGGGTGATGCTTGGCAGTGCCCAACAAAGGTCGTTGCTCCTTATCCTGCTTCAAGGCCTCTCCCCCAACCCTGTTACAGGCTTTCATACTTTAACACTGCTTCCTAAGCTGCCGCCTTCTTTGGTTCAAAGGTTTCTTGGCAATCCCCTGTTTACTCTTTAGTTAAAATCATGGTCATCATTATCTTCTTCTTCAGAATGGCCAGTTAGGGGTAAATGCTCCCTCAAACCTCTTTTTAGAAGTCTCTTTTACCTGCAAAAAGAGGTTCTATTCTGGTGGCATATTGATGTTACTTTGTATCAGACTGACCAGTCCCATCTCATTGTTCCCCTGCCTCACTCCAGCTTTTATTAAAGTATGTTTTTTTTCTCTTGTGCTATACTTGGGGGACTTTGAACAATAAGGGACAACTCCCTCCACATACGTAGCACCTACTCCAAAAGTAGGGTCATTGCCTATGGAAAAGGAACTACTAATGTGTACAATGTGTTTACTTTTTAAATTTATTTGGAATATTTTATTTAATTAGAACAGTATGGACATTTTAACTGTATTCACTTATAGAAACTATACAGATATAGTACACAGATATGATTATCTGTAAGTGTTTAATAATGTCATGACTAACAAAAAACTCCAGATCAAGCAGAATTACTTCATATGATAATTAAAAAGAAGAACCCATAATTAACTAGAATGAAAAATTAATTTGAGATACAAGAACAAGTACTGAAATATACAGAATATGCTTTTGTATGACTATGTCTGCATGAGCAAGTAGGGAGCAAAATGGAAGCCAATCTGTATGACAGAACAGGTACCAAGGACCTGGTCTCTACATTATCCGTAGCGTTAACAAACTGAGAGCTTGCTTCAGACATTCTCTATTATCGTCCTATAAAATGAGTGCTCGTCAGCAGCTGCTGTCCACTAGATAAACCCCTGGCATTGACCATCTATGTTATTTTCATCCAAAAGGATCTCAGCTTTTGTGCTCTGGAAGCACACTGCATGGTGAACCAGAGTATGGGAGAGGGTAATCTGGAGATGGACTTCATTCTGAACTGTGATGCTCATGAAGAGGTAACGACTACAAATTAGTGGCTCATAAAAAGATTCTATTCTGTTTTATTTTCTGAATTAAAATAACCTTTTTGTTATTCGTAAAGGGAATTTTTAACTCTTGACATGTTTCTGCAGCCACAGCTATACCATCTTTGTAGAATTATTAGAATTTAGATATATATCATCTCTCTCTCTATATTGCATCACCTCTGAATTCCAGCCCACCTTCCTATCGCCCATTAGAAGTTTGTCCCCTGATAAGTAGAAACATTTTAGAAGGGAAAGTCAAAGGGCCACAAAAAGTGATTACGTGTTTAAATTAGAAGCTTACATGTGACATTTTCCTGTAAGGACAACATAATTGATCTTTAATTGTTTAGTGTTTGTCTTTATATTCTGCAGCAAGACATTGTTAGAAAATGAAGTGAATATAAAGAATACCTAGTAACTGTTTATAACTAAGTGGAAAAGACTTTTATTTAAATTATACGATCAATGAAGAAACATCATGAAAGAGTAAGGAGAGTTTTGGAAGTTTTTTCTAAAGGAAACAGTGTAAGGGATTTTGAAAAAAGTACAATAAGCATATTGTTTTTGTAGGTAGCAAAAATTCCCAAAGGTCATGGTTAGAGGTAATGAGGAAATTCTCTGAATGAAGAAAAATTCATAAAATGTGGAAAAAAAAAAAAAAAAAAAAATTTTGCTGATATTTGTTAGACAATTTTTATGGTCGCTAGTCATAAGGATTTATGCAGATGACAAGCATAACAATGTTCAGAAAATTCAGATATTTCATGAATCAGAGCACACAAAATGACCTCATACATTTTTGGAACACTGATTTCATGGACTCAGCCTTTTTGTGATATATCCTGCACAGAACTGGCTGACTGAGAGCTGCCTTAGTGTTATGACCACAGAAGTTAGTGCTGCAGCATCTTGGTGATGTCAAAGCTGCATGGGAGGGTCCCCTGCATAACCTGTTCCATGAACTTGCTCTGTACATTAGAAATAAAGTATGTGTATATGGTGAAAATAGCTACACAAATTTTATATCAAATTATACTGATTACCAGTATGATAAAATATGAGGATAGAATCATGAAGGACCT
>VXAL01001495.1:0-26305 GCA_013399475.1 Chauna torquata | reverse complement strand
TAGACATTTTTAATGGTCGCTAGTCATAAGGATTTATGCAGATGACAAGCATAACAATGTTCAGAAAATTCAGATATTTCATGAATCAGAGCACACAAAATGACCTCATACATTTTTGGAACACTGATTTCATGGACTCAGCCTTTTTGTGATATATCCTGCACAGAACTGGCTGACTGAGAGCTGCCTTAGTGTTATGACCACAGAAGTTAGTGCTGCAGCATCTTGGTGATGTCAAAGCTGCATGGGAGGGTCCCCTGCATAACCTGTTCCATGAACTTGCTCTGTACATTAGAAATAAAGTATGTGTATATGGTGAAAATAGCTATTTTTCTACAATAAGCCACCCACTAAACGGCACATGCTTCTGGGTGTTAATCCAACTAGTATACCTGCTGCTCCTGTTTTATATTCTACTGAATGCCTTAAAAGCAGACTAAGAATTTTGCTGTGTTGGTTTAGAATCTCACTTTTCCTTCAGGAGATAGCTCTGCAAGGTAATTGATTTTGAATGGCAATGTAAACTAGACACTACTATTAGGACCTCTGTTCTCAGATCAGTTTGTTCTCCAATCAAATAGCCAGGCACTTTATCCAGTTCAGGAAATACTGATGTTTTTAACAGTACATATGGGGATTACTCTGCATTCTTTACACTGAAGGCACTGAAGCAATACTTTCATGTTAATAATACAGCAAAATATAAATAAATTCCACTTCTACAGATAGTGATGGTAACACATAAAATAGGTCACCGCATATCAAGAATCTCATAGAAACCAAGAGTTGCAACACTGGTACAAAAAGGGTGAATTTTCTTTGTAGTGCTTATCATCAGCAAAACTTATAGCAAAAGGTTCTGATTTATTTGGGGGATCATTGTGAAAACAAATCTATTAATCTATTCCTTTCCATGCGGGGGGTGGGGGGGGAAAGTCAGGATATTATCAGTTTGGGGAAGGATTGAATGGTGCCCTGAAAGACAGACTAGTAAGTAGAAATCCTACTCAAAGTGTACAAAAGAAGCTTCTGACTAAAGCAAACTTCCTAAAATGGTGTTGAAATTGCTGTGTCTATGGAAACTGCAACTTAAGATGTGAAAAATTTTATTCAGGGACAGGCAGGAGGGCAATATCCATAAAATATATACCACATCAAAAGCCAAATGGTAAATTGGAAACAGCAAACAGCTAAAGATCCTGACATCTGCTACCACTGTGGAAGAGGGTCAGACATACATTCCAAATTTGAAGAAATTGTAATAGAAAAGACATATCTGAAGTGTAAATGATCCAGCAAAGACTACAGTAAAGAATAGAAATGATCTTGCTATTGACAGGGATACTATTACATTAGCTAGGAAGAAGATAACCCAAGAAAAGGTCAGTTAGCATAAAAATGACAAAAGTACAATTAATGGTTAAAATAAGAAACTAACCTTCAAATTAGGGAAATAGTCATCTTTGCCAAAAAGAGCAGGTGAATGTCATTTTGACAGTATCAATCATGGACTTACACTATACTCAGAATATATTGGGAAACACTTATTAGCACTTACTGTCTCCCATAATCACANTGAGCTGGAGGGCGAGTTGATAGTCACCCACTTCTGCACTTCAGTCTTACACAAGGAGAATCAGTGTTTGCATGGGTCTAAGGACTTTCATCTAATAGAATACAAAAGCTACATAAAGGGTAAGTAAAATCTCAGAAAGAAGAGGGAATTAAAGCTAGGAGCTTTATCTTTGATGTGCACATTTTAACTCCTTACTTGCTGAATGAAAGTATAGNAAAAACAAAAACAAAAAACAACTCCTTGTTTCTGATTCAGAAGACAAAGATATCATGTCACTCTGCACAGGTCCACATGGCAGATTCAAGTCCTCAGCAGACTACCAAATGTGAGAGCAAGATAGCATGGCTTTAGATGAACTGACTCCATATTATGGCATCCATATTTTTTGAATGAAAATTTTACTTTAATTTCACAATCATATCCACCTGAAAAGCATGTATAGTACAAACAGAGCCATCCAAGAAAATGAAAAGGAAAAAAAAAGAGAGAGAGAGAGAGAGAGAAAAAAAAATGAAAATAGAAAAATGTTGTACAGTTGAATTATATAAAGACAGCAGGCTATTTTCTTGTGATATTACACTGATAGTATGGTCACTTTTAGCAGATCCACTTCCTGCAAAATTTCTTTGTTCTGTTCAAGGCCAAAATTAGCATCAGTCGTGTAATGCTTTATTAGAGGTATTAAATGGATACATTTTTAACAAAAGCAAGCATAAATACACATAATAGCAACAAAACATTTTCTGATTGAACATAAATAAAAATATTTCATTATTCCATGATACAGTATACCTCCAAACTTTACTTTTCTAGGAGAGCTGATTTAACTGCCTCAGCTTCACTTTTACCTCTGCCAAACATTTCAGTTTTATAAACCAAAATTCACTTGTGAAATAATCTCCTTCTTCACAATTTTATTTGAATATGAAACTTTCCTCTCTTAGAAGAGTGCTTTAATCTCCTGACTTTAGGGTATGGTAGGGTAACAGCTCTCTTGGTGAATCACATTACATAAATAGTAAATACATGTCCTTTGGATCAGATATGGGAGCTCAAAAATCTCAGCCAGTATTCTGGTGAGCAATTGTCTCTCTTAGGGGTTCAACGCTCATTTCTGTGTTTTAAACCAAGTTCAATATCTCCAAACGCTGAGGATTTTCTCTTTAGAATACTTAATAATTTGGTAACTAATGGGTATACAAAAGATATAGTATATGTAATGGGTACGCTAACTGAAGAAAAACTTGTTTTAAGTCTTGACCCAAATTATGTTCAGATAAAATAACAGATATTGTAAATGGGACAGACATCTGGGAGGTACTTTTGTTGTTGTTGTTGTTGTTGTTGTTTTGTTTTAGGCTCTAAGGATTGTTTGGAGTTATAGGAGGGGAAAATAAACAACAACAACAACAACAAAAGTCTTTGCATAACCTATGGCAACTATAAAAGAGTAAATATTAGTTCCACTGAGGACCATACAAATTGGACATCAAATTGTAAGCTCAAAATCTCACAAACAAAGCAGAGAAGGAATTATTTGTCTACAAGGACAACAGTTGACAGGTTTTCCAGGATAACTAAACTACATTTTTCAGCAAAACAAAAACAAACAAACAAAAAAAGGACACAAATAAATAAATATTAAAATGTTCCAAGTTGATTATTCTCATTTTATTAAGAACTGTCAGCAATTTGTGCTCTCTTTTCTGAGGCTCCAGTACCTCAGAGGGCAGAATTCTGAAAGGTGACTGTGAAGCTTTCAGGAGAGCTCTCATGTGAGTTTGCCAGGAGAGGAGGCTTAATAAGCAAAGCAATTTCAAAATAAGTCTGTTTCATTTCAATCCTCTTCAGCCCTGTGAAGGCTGACTTTCAAAATTTTAGCATTGACACATGCAGATTTGAAATTCATATGAAAATGATCATATTCCTTGTAAGAAGAAAAAGATTTCACAAGAATGAGCAATGAAGAATTCAAAAGCAAGAATAGTGTTCTGGTGGTTGAGGTACAGGAGTTTAAGGTGTATTATGTTGTTAGAAATGGATATTACTGAGAAAACATTTTTCACCAAACACAGTAAGAGGTTGAATTTTTAAGATGATTATAGTACTTCTGGGCTAAAATAGTAATAGGGGTAAGAATGTTGGTTCTTACAGATGCACACTGTGGAGAGAGTACCAAGAATAAGATGGCTGAATCTCACTTTCTTCTTCACTCATAATCACAATGTTTCTTTAGGATTCTAGCAGTCCTCCATAGTAGACGAAAACATACCCTGACCATGAAGAAATTGCCAGAAGATTATTTTTAATTACATATTTAGAAGATGTAGAGTTGTAGCTGTGCAGACAGCAGAGAAGTCACGCTGCCTCCAAAATCTTTTAGATATCAATTTACTCACTGCTGTCTGTGTTACGATAAAATGTGCTTACTTTCAAAGAAATGTTCAAAAAGTTTGATGTAGATTACAGGTGCAGTTTTTCATCTCTTTTATAGCTGACTATAAAACGTGTTTTCAGGGGGCTGGGCATGGGCAGTCAAACAAAACAAGATGTCTTGAGTACTGAAGTGTTGGATGGAAGTATACATGAAGAGAGCCCCCAACCATATATCTTGATTCATGCACAGCTGTGCATGAGGATAGGTCATATTAGACGTACTGCTGAATGGTGTTGCAACTTACATGTGTGTGTCCTATTGACTACTTTATTATTGTTTTTAATGTGATTGAAAGACTGTTCAAAACTGTTCAAAGCTGTAGAAATTATTTTTAACTCTGTAACTCTGTTTTTCTGTTTCACAGGGCACGATACTTTGCAATCAAGACCATTTATTGAAAGCAGAAAATGTGTAAAAGTGCAAATCCATGAAAATATACAGAGTAAATGGAGAACATCTGCCCATTTCAGTTCATGAATTAAGCTCTGTCAATCACTAAGCTATCTGATGACTGCTCTGAGTATATGATGCATTAGCATAGAGTGAAGTGCTCTTGGCAAAGCTGCTATGCTGAACTAGGGCTGTTGTCCTTTGGTCACCAAGATAAGAAGATTCTTCTGATGCCATCTTTCCTTCTCAGGTCTGCCACATCTGTCGACAGAGGACATTCCCTTTGAAAATATCCCTCTTGATATTTTGGATGTGTGCAGTGAGAGTACAGTGTAAGTTACATACTGTATAGATTTAAGATGGTTTGTTTCTTAATTTAAACTTCAGGACATTTCTGAAAATTCTTTTTCTCCAGAAAGCTGTTACTATTTTCTTGTTTGAGCAAAATACTGTGGAAATTAAAATTCTGATGACAATATGCTGAAAAGAGGAGAGGAGAGGAGAGGAGAGGAGACATATCACAGTATATGTTCTTGAATTAATAATTTTGCAATTTAAATTTTATGATTACTGGTTTCTGTCATTTTAATTTGGTATTGTACCTCTATGAAATATGCGATATAAATATTTGGTGTTTGCTTTGGACTGACTTTTTTCCCATGATGAATACTTTATAAGTAATACTCAATTAGCATTAGCACTTAGATGTTGTTTCAATTACAGAATACTACTCTACGATTCATTTTATGCTAGATAATCATTTATTCCTCTTTTATGCAAACCTTTAGTTGCTAAAATGATCCCAAAGGTTCTTCTTCTATTAGGACCTGTGTTTCTAATTCAGTGAGGTTACATATTCATTTATATAATTCTCTGTAATGGGGTGAGAGGAATGTGTAAGTGCTTTATTTTTCATTACTTTAAGTAATGAAAGTGTAATAACTCCGTTGTAGTGAAATATATTTTAAAATTTGTTGATCATATTTAATCCTTGGAAATACTGATATTTCAGGGGTGGTGGTGGTGGTGGTGGGGAGAAGGTCTCTAAACCCAAAGGAATATATTCATACTCTTATACCACATATGAATAAGAAATTGTTTCAGGTCGGAACCATATAATTTCAAAACCTACAACACAAGCCATCAGAAAGGAAGAGAAAATATACACAGATGAAAAGACAAACTAGACTACCTGTGGTCCAGACCTTCACATACTTGAAAAATCAACCAAGAAACTGTTATTGTTAATTTGATTCACATTACAGTACATTAAAAAAATCCCAAAGTGAATTCTGGACAAATTGTGTAATTGATCTAGGATAGATAGATGCAAAACTGTATTCAGAAACTGGTTACCAGTGGTTCACTTTCATACTGGAAATTCTTACTGAGGTTCTGTTCCCCTGGGTTATGACCAGCTATGCAATGGTATTCAATACTCTTGATAATAAGTTGGTTGTTGGAATGAAAATTTAATATTTATTACATCCATCGATGGCACCACACTGGGGGAAACTACAGTTGCAGCTGGACTGGATTAGAATTTCAATGATTTTCACAAATGAGACAACTGTTATGAAAAAAAAATAAGAACAGCGTTTAATGCAGACATAGACAAAAGTCTGCACTTACAAGAGAATGTTTTCACAGACTAGATAAACAATGTGAGGATAGACTGCAATTCTCAAGAGCAGGGTTTGGGGATTATAAAGATAAGTAAACTATAGTGAACCTACACAACTAGCCTGCTGTTCTGAAAAAGATATATTAAGTTGGGATGCAAACTTGTGTGCTGTTTGTAAAGGTAATGTGCCTTCTCTACCCAGAATGGCTTAAATCATAATGTATACTCATCTCTAACGCATAGATCAGCTGAGAAGAGTTAGGGGTAGAAAAAATTGACCTGCAAGAACAGTCTGAAAACATTTGGAGTTCTTACTTGGACCAAAAAAAAAAAAAGAGAGAGAGATTATAGACTTCTTCAAATGCACAAATATTGGTTACAAAGACCGAAGATAAAATAAACTGTTTTGCATGTCCACAATGGAGTGAACTGGAAATAATGGATATAAACTGCATCAAATGAGACTTTCTTTACAGATCAGGAAACAAACAAACAAACAAACTATAAGCTATTTGTAAAACCTGTAGTAGATTGCCTACTTGCATTATGGATTTTCCCTCACTAGAAATTTTCAAGAACATATTGATCCATCAAAAACCATTCAAGCAGATGAAGAGGTATATATAAAACTTGCTTTTGAGAGTCCTTTTTTTCTGATCATTTTTACTGCAAACATGCTAAATATGGAGAGTTCTTAGCTCTTACAGCATGGATAGGACTCACAGAGCAACACAAATTGAGAATGAATGTGATTGATAAGAATGATTTTCAAGAATTTGAAGTTTTAAGATGCTGTTTACTTTGGTTTTGAATGAAATAGTTCACAATTAAAATGGATGATTTTAAATGGTTTTCTTCAAGTACATGGAGAGAAAATTGAAATGTAAAATTGCACAGCTGTGGTGTGGGAGATAAAAATATACATTCCCCCCCCCCCCCCCCCCCCACACCAACATATAAAAACAANACAAAAAGTTATCAAAGACCCCTAGTGTTTAAAAATGAAATTTTCTAAATCAAGAAAAATAAGTATGCCAATAATTTTTCAATAAAGAAAATCAGTGACTGTATTTTAAATAAATGATTACATAAGAAGTTTTCCCACTCAGAATCTCTGTTTAGTATGTGTAAAATTAATTCCTGTGCAGGTTCTAAGGAAAATTGGAGAGTATTTTTGCTCTTAGAATGACAGTATTTCCTTTCTTATAGAGATAGTAGGACAGGGAACATTTAGCAGAAAACTGAAATAGAACGATAATACTATATTTCTGCATTCCATTAAATAGAGGAATTTAGCATCTTGCCATTTTTATATAAGTAATCAAGGGTTACTGTTAAATTCTATTTCAAAAAGGCATACCTTTTCAAGACATTTTTCTTGTGGGTGGAAAAATGTCTACTTTTAGTCTCTGTGATTGTGACATTATTTCTGTGCTTGAGAAATACACTAAACACTTTTACTTGTCTAAGCAAAGCTTTGACCTTTTTTCAGATGAAGTACCTGAATAATATGGTGATGAGGACCACATAAAGAACCTTAATGTGAATCTTCACTTTCCCTGAGGGGAGAGGCTGATCTCACGGGTTACTTGTTCCAGATCAGAAGCCAAAATAAGATAAAATCTTTTCCAGTTCTACTGTGTACTGACGTCTCGCCTCTGTAGTTTATGATGTTAAATATAACTTTTTAACTTGGACCTTTAGCTTGGGCCTTTAGTTATTATTTTAGATCACATGTAGCAGAATATTCAATAAAAGTGTTACATTACAATTTTAACTGTTTTTTTAAAACTTCACTGTTCCTGGAAATTGTTCAAGGAATTTAGTTCACTTTTAAATATGTATGCAATAGAGGAGTCTGTATTTCCTAAATGTTTCCAAATTCCTTTTTGGGTGTACATATATATTGGATTTATGTGGTAAGAGTTTGGTAGCAGGGGGGCCACAAGGATGGCTTCTGTGAGAAGATTCTAGAAGCTGCCCCATGTTAGATCAGAGCTAGCTCCAGCTGGCTCCAAAAGGGACCACTGCTCGCCAGACCTGAGCCAGTGAGCAACACTGCTTGTGCCTCCGGGAGAGCAGATTTCAGAAAGGGGAAAAAACTGCTGCAAAACAACTGGGAGAGAGAGAAGTGAGAGTGAGAAACAGCCCTGCAGACACCAAGGTCAGTGAAGAAGGAGGGCAGGAAGTGCTCCAGGTGCCAGAGCAGAGGTTCCCCTGCGGTCCGTGGTGAGGCCCATGGTGGAGAAGGTTGTCCCCCTGCAGCCCATGGGGTACCACATGGAGCAGATCTCCATGCAGCAGCCTGTGGAGGAGACCACAGTGGAGCAGCTGGATGTGGCCTGAAGGAGGCTGCAGCCCATGGGGAGTCCCCACAAGAGCAGACTCTGGTCCGGAGCTGCAGCCCGTGGAGAGGAGCCCATGCAGGAGTAGGTGATCCAGTGGGAGCTGCCACCCATGGGGGACCCATGCTGGAGCAGTTTGCTCCTGAAGAATGGACTCTGTGGTATGGACCCATATTGGTGCAGTTCTTGAAGAGGTGCAGCCTGTGGGAAGCCCACGCAGGATCTGTTTGGGAAGGATGGCATCCCGTGGGAAGGACCCCACGCTGGGGCAGGGGCAGAGAGTGACCATGAAGGAGCAGCAGAGATGAAGCGATATGGACTGACCGCAGCCCCCATTCCCCTTTCCCCTGCGCTGCTCCGGGAGAGGAGGTAGAAGAGGGTGGCTGGGTGGAAGGTGTTTTTAGCTTGCTTTTAGCACTGTTGTAGTCTGCTAGTGAGAGGCAATAAATTACATTAATCGCCATATGTTTAGTCTGTTTTGCCTGTGATGGTAATGGTGAGCAACCTTCTTGTCCTTATCTCAACCCTTGAGCCCTTTTCCGTTGCATTTTCTCCCCCTGTTCCTTTGAGGAGGGAGAATGAGAGAGCGGTTGTGGTGGAGTTCAGCTGTCCAGCAGGGCAAAACCACTACAACGTAAATTTAAAACATTCATAGAGTTGTTCACTAAAGGTGAGTCGAAATCAATTTAATGCACTTAAACCTTTACCTAACAAGAAGAAAACAGTATATTAATAAGGAAATCTTTTTATCTTACTTCTTAATAACATTTTTCATAAAAGAATTAAGATTAAAGAATATTTGGTCTACAGTACATAATAATGATAATAATCCAATATAGATTAAAATAAAAATAGATATTTACATGTTTTCAAAATAAATGAATTTCTGGTCAATAGATTTAAAGTTCAACTTGCAATGTCTTTGCAGTTCTACATTTTCAAATGTTTTAAAGTGGCTAAAACGCTTATTGATTTTTTTTCTTAATTTCATTTATACTTTCTATTGCATGATGATGATATGTAGTTTAGAGTAATCTAATGGATTATTAATAGCAAGTGTGTCAGCATCATGGGGCACAAATGGCTACAGACCCTCTAGAAAAAATTACCTGGGACACTTACAGGCAATGATCGAAGCAGTGTATCAATGTTTTCGTCTTTGTGACACTCTCCTGCTACTGATCTGAGAGTAAATCACATTAACTATTAGTTATTTATAAGCTATAACTAAATATACCCTTAATATGATCTAGGACTGTCCATAAAATACTTTATTACTTAGTATTAACTAATCTCTCTTAATTTCCAGAAATGTAGTTCATAGTGCCTCATGTTCCATATAATTTATGGTGCAATTTGTTTCAGGGGCTCTGAAGCAATCCATAGCAGCTTTTGTTGTGTCACGCACTACCATGGCTAGTATTGCCAGCAGTTTCACAGCAGGGCTCTATTCTGTTGAATAAGCATCTTTGGACCTGAGGAGACCTCCCATTTTGCCCTCAGTGGTTCAGCAACCTGTAAGCAACAATCAATATACAAGGTAGTCCTGGTATCACTCTGCTCATGGAAGGGAAATTTTGATCTTTAAAAGTAGTTACATTGATTGAGTTAGTATGTCTGAATTTTGTTCAAGGTCTTCCTAAAGTCCCATTCACTAAGTTGGCTCCTAACATGGGAAAAGGATAAAAATTCCAAAGGAGGTCAAATAATATTTATGTTAAAATTTTTTCCTGCTTCATCTGGAAGTAAATTGACAACTAATGAATTGAAACACTTATTTTCCTAGTGTGAGATGCAGAAACACATTGTGTTTGCTTCAGGTGTTCTTCGGGATTCTTTCTGGATTGGTTAGTCCAATACGATCAAAGTTTACATTTTCCATTTTTTTTTTTCAAATTATCAACTAACAGGCTAAAGGAGCATTCTAACTACATCCACAAGTAAATAGTAACTAATATTTATAAATATTAAGAACATACATTCTTTAAAAAACAGATCTACCTTTCTGAATTCATAGGTGACTGCAACCAAAAATAGCAGAAGCTTTTGCTTTATATTGTCATCGGATTAGACGGCTGAAGTCATGACATATACCAAGGTGGTTAAATTATGCTCATTTTATTACCCGAGTAGCAACATTCTTATACTTTTCGTAGCATGCGGAAGCAGCATTGTAATAGGTGGCATGGCCGGTGCATCTGGCCAGCACGCGCTAATTCTACTACGCTGATTGGTCTGCATTGCCCAGCACACGTGATGCAAAGCATTCTGATATTGGTACTTAGCTTCTTCTTCTGCTTTCTTTCCATACTGGAGGAGCTGATTTTGCAAATTGCAACAGTGCCTTAGTCACTTTTTTTTACCCTCCAAGGTCAGTTCAGTAACATTCCCGCAGAACCTCCCCGCATTCCTCCCTGTAGCTTGGGTTGCTCATTTTCAGCACATCATGGCCTCCCTGCTGTTTCAAAAAATCCTCAACATTATATATAATAGTTCAAGCGTTGTCAAAAAAAAAAAGTTTCTTGAAGAAATCGGAGGAAACAAAAAGAAAAGCAAATAAATCATGTATTAAATTCCATATAGCCAAAAATAATTGTCTCATTAAAGTAACCAAATTCTCAACATTAATGTCTAAGTGCTGTGAAAGTTATTGAATTCTTGGTCCTGTACATACGCAGAGGTAGCCCAAGTGCAGGAATCCTCTTACTTCGTAAATTAACTCTATGTTATTATTCTAATGTACTTGAACAATGTAGTATGAAGCACAGATCGCAAAGACTTCTTGTTCTGTCTTTTCTCTTTACGTTTTCCTGGAACATTTTATCACAACTGAATCAGAAAGGGAACAAATTGTAATATTGTCTTGTAAAAAATCCATTGACCTTGATAGAACATCTTGTGAAAGAGAACTCAGCTTAACGTGCAACATAAAAGAGAGGGAACTGAGTGAATTTCCTACACAGAAGGAAGTGGCCATAGATTTTTTTCTGACAACAGATCATCCAAGCAATACCTTTCAATTAACTATTTTGAATTTGACTTAAAAAAAAAAAAAGAAAAGAAAAGAAAAGAAAAGAAAAGAAAAGAAAAGAAAAGAAAAGAAAAGAAAAGAAAAGAAAAGAAAAGAAAAGAAAAGAAAAGAAAAGAAAAGATATTTACAATATTAAACCTGTTCTGCTCTCATGCAAGTAAATATTTTATTTTCCTATTGGGAAAAAAATCTATCAGATAAGGAAGTAAAAATATGAATCTAATATTCCTGAACCAGTTACTTATACATATTTTACGCCAAATTAACAGAAAAGAAATTACTTCCATGTCAGTTGCAAAGAAACAAAAGGGAAAGAAAAGTCTTTATTCAGCACTTTAGTTGTGATTAAGGATGATGCAAATCCTCATCTTCAATCAGCCATTTAAAAATTACCTAAAGCAAAAGAACCCAAAAGCTGGCCTGCAAATCTCTCATTACAGTGCTGTTAACAAATGAGATTTCCAACCAAACTGCAATTGCATTTAGTTAAACAAGCTGTCAGATTGGAATTGGTGTTTTCAATACGGAAGTTTTTCAAGGGTAACATTCTGAAAGTATGCAATAATTACTGGAAGGAAGGATATGTGATTATTAATTTGGTTTCCATTACAGAAAAAGCAAACGTGAACTATTGGCTGAATGCAGTAAACAAATGAGTTTGAATCGTCTGTATTTGATCATTTCTTATCTGAAGAAAGGAAAAGAATGCACTAGGTACTTTGATCTTCATTTTAAGTCAACAGATATCAGCCTAAACTGCTGTCTGTGTTTGAACTCCACTGCTACAGGAGAAGTACGATACTACGATTCTTACTAGACAAAATATCTGTTTTACTACAACAGTACCTACCTTGCAATTGGAAAATCTCTCTTAGGTGTGCGACCATGTGAATTTATAATATATTTCTTTGATTCTTATTGGGATTTTTCAAATCATTTTTTTTCTTTCTTAGTCCACGTCTAGAATATCTCCCTAAAGAATTCATACTTAATAATGCTAGTTATCTACATGTCAGTATTTTGAAAGCAGGTTGATGAACTCAACTGTTGTTTAAAAACCAAATGAAACCAAACAAAATGAAACGAAACAAAATGAAATGAAACCAAACCAAACCAAACCAAACCAAATCAAAACCTTAGAAAACAATCTCTTCAACAAACACAAACGTGAGGCCAATCTTTTTCTTGATTTTTTAAAGCTCAAAAAAAAAAAAAAAAAAAGGAATAGTAATACTTTTATTTTAAATAATTACAAAGAAAAGGTTTCTCTGGGTTGTTTTCGTCCCCCTGCTTGTTTTCCATACTTTCCTGCTAATTTCCTTTCTATGTACTTTTTTCTATAGGATTACATTACTTACTCTGCATTGTATTTTCTATAGCATTAACACGCAAAGTGATCTTTCTAGTTAGAATGCAAGATAAGATCTTCAGTATTAGAGACATACTGAAACACAATACCTAAAACCTAGTGTTTCACTCAAATACATTTTTTTTGGCCTGAAATTAATTATATTCAGTTAACAGTTTGTATGTACCAAGCGACAGGAAAATTTCTCAGAATATTTCTCATTTATAGCATAAATATGTAAAAATGAAAGCTCAATGACGCTACTATAGTAGTGTCTATAGCTCATAATGTGTATATGAGGTTATTGTAATAGGTTGACACGTAAGAAATGTATATTCCTCCTAAATCAAATCATTTACATGAATATTTTTTCAATTTAATGTATATTTGTTTGTTCATTTGTTTCATTTGTACTACTAGTACATACTGCACAATTCTAGTCAAAATAATAGTTTGATTTTGGAGGGGCTGAGTAAGTTTGACCTGTGATGGATGCATGTGTATAATAACTGTTTATACATAAATGATCAATTTCATATCACTTTTATATGTATGCTGAGGGACAATATTAATTCCCATGCCTATCATGTATATCAGAATGATTTTGCTGATCAGTATTTCACATCAAATTTTACAGAAATCTGAACTATAACTAGCAGGCTTGGATATTGTGATAGTGAGTTCATGTACAGATGTGACAGAGTAATTTTCAAAAATTTACTTAGATAAAACTTACAACAATTTAGCTCATGTTCACCCAAAGTTAATACAAATAACAAGCATTGAGAGGGTACCAATAATGATCAGACGCTTATGGCAGACAAGTCAAAGTTTTAAGAACAAACTGAATGTGTATGTCCTGTGGAATCTTTCCATTCCTCTGCAAAGTAAATCCCATTTGCTTATCTTCTCATAACTTCTGGTTTCTAATACAAGCCAATAGTTTTCTGCATCAACTCATGTTAGTAAGAAGGTTTTCTAGATTTGAAGAACTGAACAGTCCAGTTCTTTCCTCAATTTGGAGTTGATAAAATGTTTTGCTTTGAGAAAACCATATTCAGTAATATTATCTTGGGGGGCTTATGGTTGTGGTTGACTTCTTCTTTTGAGAAACATAAAAACATTTAAAAGCTCTCAGTACTCAATTTTCAAACAGGGGAGTTGCTAATAAATTCAGCATCTCTTACCTTCAAACGTCATCTGGAGAAAATGGTAGTAATATACTCAAACTGAATTTTCCCATACCTGCAATAGTCCAAATTCTACAGACCTTCTTTGCCTTGTCAATTAATTATTTTTTCACTGAGCTTTTTTTTGTAACCACAGCATTATTAAATATATATATATATGTGTGTGTGTGTGAGAAGAAAGTGGGGCAATGTAAAGGGGAAATGTTAAAAACAGATGGCACTTATTTTATTTAATTAGGAGAAACAGAAGATTGTTTCCTATTATATTCTGGTATCCACATATTTCCTGTTGTTGAGGATTTTCTGGAACAGCAGGGAGGCCATGATGTATTGAGAATGAGCAACCCAAGCTGCAGAGAGGAATTCGGGGAGGTCTCGTGGGAATATTACTGAACTAAGGTAAAAACAGGGACTAAGGCACGATTGCAATTTGCAAAATCAGCTCCTGTAGTATGGGAAGAAAACAGCAGTAGAAAATAAGAACCCATTGTAGAATGCTTTGTGTCACGCTTGCTGCATACCACAAAGCTAGGCAAATGTATAAGAACACCGCTATTCGGGTAATAAAAGTGAGCATGATTTAACCATATTGGTGTATGTCATGACTCGGCCGTCTGATCCGACGACATCCTGTCAGAAACTAGTGTTTTATTACAGTATGACAACCAAAACTACTATTACAAAATATCAGCCTAAACTGATTTAGAATTTCCTTTTGTCCATAGTCCTGAGATGAAAAATCTGAAAAAGTTTGCCATTTAAACCCATTACTTCAGTTTTGAATTCCTCTTTAAGTATAAATCTAGTTCTCACTTCCTTTTGTTATTTTTTTTTCCTTTTCATATATAGAATCATAGAATCATCTAGGTTGGAGAAGACTTTCAAGATCAAGTCCAGCCATCAACCTGACCTGCTGAGTCCCATCACTAAACCACATCCCTCAGTGCCATGTCCACACATCTCTTAAATACCTCCAGGGACAAGAACTCCAACCTCTGCTGTTTTTTTCTTTCTGTATATACAATCTTTGACATGCCTGTCACCTGTGTAAACTTCTACTTAAATGGAAAAGTGCTCATACAAGCATTATTTGTTATTGCAAAACACCAATAAGAAGTTCCTAAACTTTCTCAAAAGAGAATGAAAAAACTAAAAAGAGAATGAATAAATAAACTACAGGAAGCCACAAGTAAACAAAAAAATCTAAAAATACAGTAAACACTGAAATGCACTGATCACATTATATAATTCATAACTAGCTTTTGAACAGGAAGTAAGGATTGTTTTTAAACTGTATCCTTTGTACATTAACTTTCGCAGAATAATACCCCTAATAACTTTGCATAATATAGTATCTCCTATTTTGCACATGATAGTATATGCATAGATATATCACGAAGCCCTACAATTCCTCTTTGGGGAGAAAATAAATGCTTACAGTGCTGCTGCGTCCTTTGGTGTGACTGTTCAAATTTATTTTGAGGCTTTTTATTTTATTAGCATGTCGTTTGTTACAGCAATGACTGGCTTAGTGTATTCCAGCTCTGTTTTCCTATTCATAATATTCCTGTTGTACAAAAATGGTGGTGTTTACTTTTCACATGATGAGCACAATGCTTTATATGAGGCTTTCATATGAGCCAATTTGATTTCATTTAGAGTCTAATAGCTATTATTTTCTATTTAATATATTCTTTCAGTGTCATTATTTAAATGAACAGATTTTTTTTTTTTTTTTTTTCCCTCTTCTGAAGAAAAGGAGGGAGGTCATTTGCTTCTTTTTAACAGGACTCAGAAGTTTTCCACAAGTCATAAGGTGGTTGTTTCTTGTTCATGAATAAATAAATAAATAAATAAATACGAAGTATAAATAGCATAATTGGATATATCATATGTGTTTTGAAGACTGGGTATCATAAAACAGTATTCTGTCTACTAAGTCTGATTTAATACAGTGGGGAAAGAAAACTCCTTTTCCTTTGTTTAACATCAATAGAAAATTTCACAATCCATACGTACACAAAATGAAAAAAGAGAATTGTAAGCATAAGAATTTTTTGTTGGAAATTTAAACTCACATTTCTATAATAATGTAATGTTGGTTTTGTTTGTTTGTTTGTTTGTTTTGTTTTGTTTTGTTTTTATAAATTAATTTAATCATATTTAGGTACATAGTTAAACATAGAATCAGTTAGGTATTTTTCCCTTAATCAACTATATTGTCATAGGACCATAGTCCTGAGTCCCAACAGCAAAACACTCTTATCATCGGCTAAGTGAAGACAAATATTGCTGTTTTTTTTTCTTCATAGCAGTAATGTTTTATTTTTTCATCAAATTTCCAAGCTAAATGGTTCATAATTTCACCAAATATACAATCTAGATGGAAGTATTTCTTTTAGGGAAGGTCTCCATTGTGCCTGAGTATGCACGTACATATGCCATGTGGAATATTATGTATTATTATTATTATTTTTTATGGAAGCTCTTTTTTATTTCTTATTCCAGTTTCTGATGCATTGCCTGAATTTGTAAGCTTGGAAGCAAGTGAACTACATGCAGTGGAGTGCTGAGTGAAGGAAGGGAATCTATGCTGTCACAAGAGTTTTGTGGAAACTCATAGCAGCTTGTAAAAGCACACAACATTTCATGAATAAATGATAAAGCCAATTCAGAAAGTTGCTTGTCCTTTAGACTACAACTTTCAACCTGCTGTGTGTAAGATTTGTCATCATTTTTTTACCTTTTAGTATTTTGTAATGCAAATTTCCACTCAGTAGTACCTTTTGTTTAGTTTTATTGGAATCTCATCTATTCACTGTATCTCAATGACTAATTCAATAAATTATTTCAAAATACTAACAAAACACAGTAGCAGAGATGGAAGTTACTGAAATTTAAGAATACCAAGACCAGAGTTTACACAGGTATTTAGGTGTTGTTTGCCCCAGTAATTGTGCCATTCAAATATATGTCTACATTACCCATTTTGTAAGGGCAGATGCCCATGAGAGACTACTTTCTTAGACATAAGATCTATGTACTACTACATATACTTAAACCTTTAAGAAGTTTAAAAAAAAAAAAAGAAAATACATCTTTTTCCTATCATTAGAAACAAAGACTATCATTTAGGATACTGATTAATCTGCCAAAATGAGATGAGGACCCTAAATTTAACGTGTGTTCTTGCACATAATCTCACTGGTCTCATCAATCCTGACAGCTTTAGTAGGCTTCATTAAGCATTAGTTAAATTAGCCATAACTTCTTAACATTATTGGCTAATTGCTTTGTGAATCTGAGGTAACTCCAGAGTATACTAAAGCTCCATATCAATACAATAAGGTTGTACTTCTCAGTATGATATCACACTATTAAACTCTTGATTGATGGTTTATCTCTCAAAGCTAAAATGGACTTTATTTCATTCCTAAATAGGAAGAACTGAATAGTAGAGTGAAGATTTTATTGTCAGATCCAAGTACAGTTTCCACTATGCTGAAAATGTTGCTAAAGGCGACCAACTGAAATTTGTGAAGTGGCTACGGGAAAATATTCCAACGCAAAAACAAAACAAAACAAAACAAACAAACAAAAAAAACAAAACAAACCACCACCACCAACAACAACAAAAACACAGATGACAACACCTTACATCATTTGTTGACTAGAATATTGTGGTCTTCTTCCAACCAAAACCATTAAAACACTAATGCCAAGTTGCCTTTTCAAGCAATAAAATGTGTTAGTTCATTCTAAAAAAATGTCTTGTAGCTTGATCCAAAAGTTTTGAACTTGAGGAAGGAATTATTGAATGAATACTCTATTCTCTTATACAGGGAGACAGATAAAAAGGGTTACAATTGCCCATATACTTGCTACTAAAATAAAGCAAAACAGGAATGACTCCCTTCCAACAGGAAGAGCAGAGCATTTAAATTTATTCTTGTCTTTAGGAATTACTGGTGTCAAAGTCTAAAGAGAATCATGTATTTGCATATAAGCAGATGTAGCCTGTGTCCAGTAATGCACCTTGATGCCAAAAATGTTTTGATATTACACTTCAGGCATCTTAGAGGGTGGAGAGCTAGTCATGAGAAATATGATGTACCTGGTTGCTTTGTCCATTCCTCTTTGGCATTTATGAAAACAATTCATGTCTGCAAAATGTATGCCAGTCGATATGGTGGTTCTCTTCTAAAAAAAGGCACCTATCATTGCTTCTAAACAGTAACAGTTGCAGTCCAGGAATGGGAGGTTCAAACCTATGGATTGAAATCTATTTCTGAGGAGAATTCCTTAATCACAAAATTACCGAACTGCCTTCCCACTTCTCTGTTGCAACTGGGTCACAATGCAGCAGAGAATTAAAGATTCATGGCCTGTGCCTGAAAGGAAAAGCAGGACCCTGACTCTGTTGCTAAGCAGTGAGCAATATGCAAGTCGAGAGTAAGAATCTTTGGTTCTAGTCCTTGGTCCTAGAGTATTAATGCCTGGTATGAACATATTCATCAGGAGGTGGCTGCAACTTGGGCAGCCAGGAAAATTGTATTGATGTTGCTCCTTCACTAAGGAACAGGGCACCCTGGCTTCTACAGCTACAACATTGTGAGCAATGCTAAGGGGCACAGCTAAGGAAGGAAAGGTGTGAGAAAGCTATACCTCCTGTATCTTCTAGGAAATTAGAATTTGGCCTTAGGTGTCCTCTGGCATCTGAATTCCCCCGCACTTGAAACAAAGCTGACAATATTGCGTGGAGGATGCTTGAGTGATAGAGGAGTTTTACCACATCCTTTTGGAGTTGTCTGAATTCTCAGCCACATTATTGCATCTGGATAGCAGAGGAATTCTGGACAGCTAAACAACTGCCAGTACTCTGACCTATGGCAACAGCTTTCTGCAAGGCACCAGAGAGCTTACCCTGGCTGCTCATGCCTCAGGACGCAGACAGTAGTGCAAGAGTAGGCATCTCCCTGCTTTGGTGATTATCTTTGTACTGAAGGAGCTCAAGTAGACAGAAGGTCTCACATGAAGATAAACGGCCTGCTAGGAACACAGGCAGAGGCTAATTTCCCTGCTGGGAAACCCAAAGTGGACAGAGAAAAGTGTCAAAAAGAAGGCTGAAAAATTTATCCACTGTTTTTTTAGTCTATAGCATGGCACCTGGTAGCCTTAAATAGTAAGAACTTCCCAACGAGGATTTCCATTTGGCAGAAATAAATGAATGAGATGAGTGCACTGGAACACTGATATGAAAACAAAGGAAATCCAAAGGCAGTTAAATCACTATAACAGTTATGGCTAACCATATGGTTTGCTTAATCACCTATCATGTTAATTCAGGGACCAGGTTATACGATTTGATTACAGAAATCAGAATCAAGAACTGTTAAAAACCAGGATGGCAAGGATATTAGAGAAAAAAAAAATATCTTCTGAGAAATAAGATATATTTTGGAAGAGCTGTGGTACAGGGAATTGTTCCTTACCTGACAGAACTTGAGATGTATGGCTGGAGACTGTGAGCAAATGGCCCCAGCACATAATCCTGTCAGACTTCTGCTTTGGAGGTGTGCTATGCAGGTGTGTAACACACACATGCTCAAGTAACACCATAGCCTTCTTAAAGTGTCAAAAAGAAGGCTGAACACAATATTTGATGTGCGGTCTCACCAGTGTAGCATACAAATGGACAATAACTTCCCTAGTACTGCTGGCCACACTATTTCTGATACAGAAAAAAATCAGGATAAAATAGGATATCTTTGGTTGAAATAAAGACAGGGAGATCACGTACCAATTACTGTCATGGGCAAAACAAAATTGACTTGGGGAACATTAATTTATTGTCAACTCAAATAAGGTAAGATGGTGAGAAGTAAAGATAAAACAAAAACCACCTTCCCCCTTCCCCTCTTCTTCCCAGGCTCAACTTCACTCCTTCATGCCGAACTCCTCTACCTCCTCCCCCATGAGTGGTGCAGAGGGATGGGGAATGGGGGCTGTGGACAGATCATAACAGCTCCTCTCTGCTGCTCCTTCCTCCTCACACTTCTCCCTTCCTCCTGTATGGGCCCTCCATGGGCTGCTGTGTGGATATCTGTTCCAGCATGGTTCCCTCCACAGGCTGCAGGGAAATACCTACTCCAACATTGTCTATTCCACGGACTGCAGTGGAATTTCTGCTCCAGTGCCCCAAGCACGTTCTTCCCCTCCTTCTTCTTTGACCTTCATGTTCCCTCTGATCTTTCTCACTCCTTTTTATTCCCTCCTCCTCTCTCTGTGTTTTATCCCCTTTCATTTCATCCCTTGCATTTCCCAGAGGCGCCGTCATCTTGGCCGCAGGGCCCAGCCATGCCCTGCAGTGGGGTCGTTGGAGCCGGCTGGAACCGGCTGTGTCCGGCACGGGGCAGCCCCAGCCTCGCCTCACAGAAGATACATTGCGGCACCCTGCTACCAACACCTGGGTACCTGCCCCCAATACAAATAGCTAGAAATGTTTTGCTTGGGTTTGTTTTAGTCAATGTTGTGAAATAGTAGTACTGATTTTCTAAGTGGGTTTATAAATTTAGTGAACTCCATTGGCTACCTTATTACATCAACTGAGAAATAACAAGCATTAAGTGGATGTTTTAAAAGAAAAAGAAAACTGAATGTGAATGTCTAACCAGAGGTGTTTGATTCATATATGAGGTATTATAAACCATCTGAGTACAGCTTCAGTGTCTCAGTGTGCCTTGGCTTTGTAGCTCAGTTTCAATCCGAAGGATATGGCCTTGCTGGATAATTTTCTTTGCCTGTAACACCAGCTTACAAAGGTCAAAACCTTTGTAAGTAAGGAATTTCAATAGTAGGAAATGCTTAAAGGTGTTTTTGTGATTTATACAAATGTTTTTTTCCAGGGACTAAGCAGAGATTATCAAACTCATTTCTCTTTTGACCCAAAGCAGATCTCTTAACCTTGTTCTTCGGAGTCCAAAAACCTGTGCACTTAATCCACTAATCCTCCTAGTCTCACAAATTATTGAAAAGTCTATTATCTACAGTCTCAGACTGAAGGCCTATTGAAAAAACTGTGACCTCTAGGAAGCCCAGATAATGAAATATATTGCTGTACATCATTTAATTGCTCTCCATTTTAATTTTTACTGTTTTGCTTTTCTTTGAGAAACAGAATTGCTTCCTCATTTATTATTTTTTTCATAGGTACTCTCTGTATTTATAGCATTTTGAGTTTATATTTTTTATGACATATCCTGCAATGGGGTATTGAAGAAATATCTTTTGCATTATAACAGCCTTTCACTTTCTCTTACTTCCTGGAACTGTAAAGGAGCATGGGAAAAGCTACAAGGGTTTCAAAACCACAGGCTTTCAAGCAACAAATCAGATCTGAAAATTCTAATTTACTAATTTATAAAATCAGGTTTATATAGAATGCAAGGGAGACTGTAGTGAAAATATATTGTCTTTGGAGGCATTTGAAAGATTAAAATAGTAATGAAGTGGTTATTAAATCAGAAAGTCTTGAGAGGACATGTGAAATTTGGGGACATTTAGACTGGTAAATGGAAGAATAGGCTTCTTTTTCTTTTGCCATTTTAAGTGGATAAATATCTGTGACCTGCTCGGTTCACTACTAGAAATGTAAAAGAAAGCTGCACGCTCTTCTGTTTCTTTGCCCTTTGCTCAGAAACATATCATATATCTTTATCTATGAAGGTGCACATTTAACATCAGCACTAGCCTGAAGCATTGTTTAGAAATGCCTGTTTTTAACAATAGCTAGTGTGAGTTGTTGTGAGATAGTGAAACATACCAAAAACTTCATTATATTTCTAAGATTCCATACATAGTACTTATATGCAATTTCACTTTGTACAGAGAATGTGGGTACTTATACGTAACAGAAAAAAAAGCACTGTGAATAATAGCTTGTGATAAGACTTGGACTTACGCATGTGATTGAATATACAAATAACCTACCTCGTATACAGCTTAATAGATGTGTTTATTGACATAATACACGTTTGCCCACCCAGATAATTTTGATGAATTATTGGCCATCTGGGGGGGAAAAAAAATGTCCTCACTTTTGAATGCTAAAGCACACTAAGCTATGTATTGAATTCATCCCACATTCACACCTAAGCAAAATGATGTGCATTGGTAATTACAATGTCTATGTCTCTTTCTCATTATCATGCCAAAGAAGAAACCACTGCAGCTATTCAAGGCTGGGTTCAAAAAGGAACGTAAGTGACAACACCACTGGACAGACTGGCCTGAGCTCCCTGTGCCCACAGTAATTCTGATAGTGAAACACTGCAAAAGCTTAACACGCATTTGAGCTACATGCATTTGAGTCAAGATAATCATATTTATTCAGTAGAGCTAGGAGGGCTTGTCAGCTCTTGTTTTCTGTCTCTGACAGTGCACCATTCAAACACAGTTATTTCACACTGGAAGTGAATTGAACCTTAACATATACATCTCACTAGTATCACATCTCTTATTCCTTGTTCCATTGCAAAGCACAAAAATATGCTAACCTCTGTGCTGTTGGCCATCAAGGCACCTATGATTTAGATCCTTAGATCTCTACAGATCTAAAGGTCTCTGCAGATCCGCAGATCCTTTTCGATCCTTTAGATCTTTACAGATTTAGATCCTCGCTGCTATCTTATTCTTGATTTTGTAATGAATTTTGAGAGTGAAGTCTTTGTGTTATTTTGATGTTATATCTGATATCACCTAGACAGTTTTGCCTTCTTGTATAATAGCCGATGACTCATTTCAATGTCATGTGATTTTCAATCAATTCAGATAACTGATTTGAGTCCTGATTATCTTATTTTTTATTATTATTATTTGTATTTTATTTTTTGTATTTTCGGGTTTTTAAAACTCACAGGTAGAACAATGTTATTCAAAAAATTTATGTGCTCTTTTTTTTTTCTTTTTCCACATACTCATGATATGCTAAAATTCACACAATCACATAATCAAACAATGGTTGAGGTTTGGAAGGGACTTCAGCTTTTGAATATCTCCAAGGAGGGAGACTCCTCAACCTCTCTGGGAAACCAGAGAGTGGTCAGGCACCCTTACAGTAAAAAAGTGTTTCCTAGTGTTCAGCTGGGACCTCCTGTGTTCCAGTTTCCACCCGTTGCCTCATGTCCTGTAACTGGGCACCACTGAAAAGAGCCTGATTCCTTCTTCTTTGCACCCTCCTTTCAGGTATTTATATACACTGATGAGATTGCCCTGGGCCTTCTCTTCTCCAGGCTAAACAGTCCCAGCTGTCTCAGCCTTTCCTCATAGGAGAGATGCTCCAAGTCTCGTAATCTTCTCAGTGACCCTGATATTGTTTTGCATAGATTTGGAAGACATTTCTGGAAGCCTTGATTTTCCCCTGAATCTTTTTTTTTTTCCCCCCAGAGTTTTGACTTAAGTGGGAATCTATAGGGCTGTGTCCTGAGATATGTGAACGTACGCATGTTGAGGGATGCAACAGTTAAAATATGGACAGTTACAGTTTAAGGCAGTCCTTCACTTGCCTAGGTGCACTTGTTCTTAAAGTATACTCTGCTTCTCAGAGTTTTAGAAACGTTTGTACTTGTTCACAGAATCACAGAATGATTTAGACTGGAAGGGAACTCTGCAGGCCATCCATCCAACCTTCTCTGCTTTAGGGTGTTAAAGCAGGAAGGTACAGGTTTCTTATTATTGAGTTTTAAATAAAATTTGACAAAACGGAAAAACATATATATATATATGTGGCAAGGTTTTTGTAGCAGGGGATAGGGTGGGCAGCTACAGGTGTGGCCTTTGAGAAGACAAGGGCTGCCATGTGCCAGACACAGCTGGCTCTAGTGGCCCCACTGCAGAGCACAGCTGAGCAGCTCAGACAGGCAGAGAGGAGTGAGGAGAAAGAAGTGTGACAAAGTGAAGGGAACACCAAGGTCACAGATAAAGGAGAAGGAGATTGTGCTCCAGGCACTGGAGTGGAAATTCCTCTGCAGTCTGTGGAGGAGACCATGGTGGAGCAGGTGGATATTCTGTGAAGGAAAGCCACCTGTGGAGAGCATCCAAACTAGAGCAATTTTATTCTGCAGGACAAAGGGGCAACTTCTCCTAAACTTCATCCTGTGGAGGAACCACAGTGGAGTAATCTTATCCTGAAGGTCTGCAGCCCATAGAGAGGACACACTTTAATATTTCATGAAGAACTGCTGCCCATGGGGAAGACTCGTGTTGGAGCAGGAGAAAGTGTGAGGAGAAAGGAGCAGCAGAGAGGAGCTGTTATGGACTGACCACAACTCTCATTCCCCACCCCCTGCACCACTCATGGGGGAGGAGATGGAGGAGTCTGGAGTGAAGGAGTGAAGTTGAGCCTGGGAAGAAGAGTTGGTGGGGGAAAGTGTCTTTTGTCTTTGTTTCTCACCATCCTACTCTATTTGAATTGCCAATTAATTAAATTAATGTTCCTCAAGTCAAGTTTATTTTGTCTGTGATGTTAACTGGTAAAAGATCTCCCTGTCTTTATCTTGAATCAAGAGTTTTTTTCATCCTATTTTCTCCTCCTGTCCTGTTGAGGAGGGGAGTGAGAGAGGGGTTGGATGGGAGTCTGGCAGCCAGCTAAGGTCAACCCACCACAATCTCTTTCTGAATTTTGTGATTCCAGTCAAAAACATTTTAAGACCATGGCTATGAAAATAAGCCCTGTTCTAGGATTCATCCTCAGATCATTGCAAACTTTTTCAAATAATTTTTTATGTTTGAATCCTGTATCACATGTAAAGGAAATCAATCACATTAAACTAGGACATGTCTGGATTTGGAGATCTTTCAGATCTGCATGTAGAATCTGTTTCAAAGCAATAATATTCTCAGGATGAAATATTATTTTAAAATAATTAAAGATCAGTTATATCAATAAATGTGGCAGCTGTAGGCAAGTCCTTAGAGTCCCACTTTTTCAAAAGACAATATTTCTGGAATCATTTCTTTAATCAGTAATGAAAAAGTGAATAGATTCAATCAAATTTGAATTTGATGTATGATAACAATGGACCAGTTACGTCAAAATAGCATTAATGCCAAAACTGTTCTCATCATTTTGACTTCAAATCTAGTAACGTATGTTTGGCTGTTGTATAAAAGCAAAACAAAACAAAAACAAAAACTAATGTATCAGGACATAATCTTAAACCTTTCTGAAGGCATTGTCTTGCTATTGATTTAACTGGGCACTGAGAGACAAGTGGTTCTTTAACCATTAATACTAATTATTGCAGAGGATGGCATGCAGTAGCACTAGAAGCAGCTACAACCTGTTATATACTAACAGTGAGGTATCAGGTGTCTTATCATCATCATTATAAAAGTCTGAGAAACAGTCCATTTTTCTTTAGGGATGATTTTTTTTTTCTAAGTGTGTTATATTTTCAGTTCAGTAAGAACCAAATTATGAGTGCAGCTAGGCAGGGCTATAAAATTAAGTAACCTTATTTTTATGAGATGAATAAAAATATTCTGCTGCTCTGAACTCATTGTTATGTCACTGTAGGACAAAGGACATCTTTGGTTTTGAGTCCAAATAAGTGTTAAAACTTCTTTTAAAAACAACAACAACAAACAAAAAAAAAAACAAATAAAAATAATAATAAACACTTATAGAAGTAGAGCTTTATATAAAAAAGAACCCTTACCTATACGAAAAAAAAAACAAAACTAGTAAGTCAGAATGACTTTGTGTAATTTGGTTTTGAGGCTAGATGTGATAGTATATGAAAAGACATCCTCGATCAGACTAATACTTTGTTCAATCTGCTGTCAAGTCTTTCATTGCCCATGTAAGATATTTGGTGAAGAAGCCAAAACCTCAGAAGAGAACTCTACATAAAGTAAAAATCAGTCCTGCTCTCAATGTTATCAAGTTAAAATAAAGATAATTGTATTTATATATAGCAACATAGTAATAACAGACATAGTAGCTTAGTTATCTTGGGAAGGACTCTTAAAGATTAAGGTGAACTTGGATTCTTGTGAAAACTCGGTGTTAATTATAGTCACAGATCAGACTACTTCAGACAGTAGATTTATCCCTCAGTAGTCGAGGTCGACCGCCTCAGAGCCGGCGCAGGCGGATCCACAGCGCCCAAACACGAGTTACAGGGGGGATCCCAGGCCCTAGCTTCGCTAGGAGTGACCTGGGACTGCAGCGAGACCGGGCAGCACCCACCAGCTCTCGCAAGAGAAGCTGACAGGGAGTGGGCATTGCCAGGGCAACGGCAACTGCGCCCAGGCCCTCTGTCTAGAAAAGGCCTCCGAAAGACAGCGGCTCGCCGCTGCCCAC
>VXAL01001494.1:23971-54837 GCA_013399475.1 Chauna torquata | reverse complement strand
TTTTTTTTTATTAAAAAATTTTTTTTTTTTTTTTTTGGTCTCCTTTTCCTACAGTCTTTTAAGTCTCGTCTTTGTCTTCTTCCCTCTTACTATTTGCACTGGAGCTGGAACTATAGTGGGTAGGAGTACATATTAGGAAAGTGTGAAATGGGAAAAGAAGCAGGGAAGGCATTAGGGTTTCTAGGACCTGAGGTATGGCAGAGTAAGGATAAAAATCCCAGAGACCAACTCTTGCTCCCAGAAGGGCAGAGAGATGGGGTTGGAAAGGAGAAGGACTAAAAATCAATGTTGGTAGAAATCTGTGCTAAGGTGGGCTGGGAATCTGCTGTTTAGATGTTTAATCCTGCTGTGATCTGTAGACAATTTGGTAGACAGCCAATATCTCCTTTCGGATTTAGCATACATGTATTTTTTTTAGTGAAGCTTAGCAACACAGTCCCCAAGACAAGGATAGCCATACACCTTGCTCTGAAATCTCTGGTCAAGAACATTTCTATTATTCTACAAACTAGTAAGTACTTTTTGTTCGAAGTTTTCTGCCAAGTCTACTCAAACATCAATGTTTTTCAAACTGCGGTAATTTTTTTCCTTTCCAATTCAATAGGAAATAATTTATCGCTGTCAGTTTCATATCAACCTTTTATTTGTGTGAAAATGGAAACCACTTTTTTCTTGTTCATTGATGAACCACCAAATTATTTCAGATTTTCTGGATTGCCTGAAATTTTTTTACAGTTTTTTTTACTTTCCTATGAGTTTTCTGTGTTATCTAGGTTTTTGTTCGTACAGTTCAAAGAGACCTTGCTCAGGACATAGTAGACTTAAAGTCCCAGATACAGTAAAATAATTGTTATAAAAGTACCTTTAGTGAATGTTAGAAGGAGATTTGCCTTTAATGAAGAAGCATTGTGATTTACTATATACTTCTGATCCTTTCCTAAAGTTGTTTTTAACTTTTGACTCCATATTTTACTTTTATACATTCATTCTTTTACTTCTTGTGTGTCATACCTTATATGTAACACATTATATATCAACCTTTTTCTTTCAGACCATTTCTCAGAATTGTTAAGACCATTTTAAATTTTAATTCCTTTATTCAGAGAGTTTTCTATTTGATGTCATCTGTTAATTTTGCCAATATATTCTTGGTATCATTTTTCACCTTAATGAAAATATTGAAGAATTTAAAACTTAAGACATATCTCTGTAAAAATCCATTCAATCTTTCAGTGGAAAACAGACTTTGAACCATACTTTTTTCAACCTTCTGTACAGCAGTTTTATTTAGAATATATTTCTCTAGTTTGATTATGAGGATGTCATGTTTGTCTCTGTCAAAAGCCATACTAAAGACAAGATATGTTACATTTCATGCTTTCCATTCATCTTCTTAGCCAATTATTTTGTCAAGGAAGGAAATTGTATTGCGTGAGCACAATTTGTTTTTGACATATACATTTTAAATGGTACTTATTACCCTCCTGGTGCTAATGAGCTGATAGATTATTTGATAATTTATTCCACTATTCCTTGGAGTACTGAAGTTAAGTTGAATAGTCTCTCCTTAGCTACTCCTTTTCCTCTTTCAGAATGATTTTCTCTTTGTCTTTTTCCAGTCCTTTAGGATCTCACTTTCTTCTAAGCAGTCTCAGAAATACATGCTGATAGATTTGAGACTGCTCTGGCTACTGCTGTAAGTACTCTGGGGGACATTTTGTCAAGCCCTGCTGGCTATGGCATGTCTAATATCTAAATAATCTTCTATGTTTCTAGTTTATCTCACTTCTCCTTGTTACTGATTACACAAAAATTTAGGTGCGATTTACTAAGCACTTGCACCGCTAAGTACTTTGATGTAGGTCATTGAATGGCCTCCCATAAAGACCAAGTGTTCAGCAGGGATCTGCATCTATAGCCACAATAGGGAGCTCCAGGTTAGAGCCATGTCCCACCCTCCTTCGGTGTCCTGGGAAGAGACATGCCAAGCTTTCCTCTTTTGTCCACAGGTACCTGAGGCTTCAGCACAGGACCTGGCCTCCTAAGATGTTCTCATTTTTGTGCAGTTGTTGTTGTCCTTGTGCACCCACCCATGCCTTGAATAATAATGTGGTTAACATATTCACCCAGGGAACATTCAGTCCCCTTTTATGATTCAAATCCCATGTGTCTGCTCTCTCAGAAGAGTGACTGGGGCTTCAGTTTCCCTTTACAGCAAAATTAGCCTAGTAACTGGCACCCAGAGGTGAAGTCCCACTGTCCTGGCTGTACCTGGACCTGTGGCCGCTGTCACTCCCTTATAAGAGTCAGGTTCAGGACAAGGAAGCAGTGGGAGAGCACAGAAGAGAGGCAGAAAGGAAGGGCTAGGACGAGATGGAGGGAGCCTTGTGCTATTCTACTGGTATGTACAATCCACTAGGAGGAGAAGGGGTTGAGTTATCGTCTCAGCTCCAATGATTATTCCTGCTTCTTTTGAATACAGAACAAGTAAAGTTTAGGAAAGGACCTTGTGGCAAATTGGCAAATTTAATGAAAAACTGTCATTTTGCAAAGAAGATATGTTACATTGTAAAATTATCTTTTAAATAAAACAATTTGGTTGTCCAGTAGCAAGTACTTATTGTGTCTTTAACATTTACTACAAGACACATGGGCTGCTGTCACAGCAGGTAGTGAAATTAGTTTAAAAGAAAGACAGCATATGGAAAAAAAATCACTTTGGTAAAGGACATAATGCTATCTAAATTAATAAAAGAAGAAAATAATCTTCTTGTACAGAGAAAGCTAACATGTTTATAATACGTCCCTGGAGCAGTTTGTTGTGCTTCTAAGCCTAGGTGCATTCTCCTAGGTACAGTAAACTTCCAGTGCAATTTTTTTTTAGCAGGACAATGCCAGGCAAGAACCCACAGCAGATATAGCATAAAATGTATCATTGGCTAGAACCCTCTGAAGTCTGACATTTTGGCTTCATGAACTTTCATACAAAAGTCTCTCTTCCTTGCAAAAGAGAGCAATATGTATACTCAAGCTGAACTGTTGGACTTCTTCCCTGCTGCTGCCTCACAGTGAAATAAAACTTTTGATTTCAAGCTTGGACTGAATATAATGATATAGTTGTGTTGTCAGAATTCTGGCTTACCTGGAAGTAGAGCTGAAGTGGGAAGGCCACTGAAAAATTACTGCTCTTTAATTGGGCAGAAAACAGGGAAGGGGAAAAAAACATGTATTCAATAAAAAAAGTGTCTAAAACTGTGTTTAGAAGGCCAGATGGCTGTTGTATGTCCACTTAGATGATTATTCTAAAAGTTGTAACAAATTAAAACATAAAGCAAAAATTTCTAAAAAGGTGTATATTCACTGTCTTTCCAGAAGATAAGGAAGGGTTAATTTAGTTCTAGAAGCGAAGGAAGTTGACCTGCTAGGTTCATGCAATTGCTTTTAAGTACTTTTACTTTCTAGAGAACAAGGAATGTGGAATGACATAGAAGTGGAAGCTTCACCTTGTAAAACTACCAAGAGTAGGTTTGGCATATCGCAAACAAGAGAGAAAGTGAGATGGCAGGCATGAGAGATCTCTTGGGCATTAAATAGAGTTTGTTACAGTGAGTGGCTTGAACATCCTAATCTATGCTGATTTCCATGGATGAGCTCCAATGCATCCTTCAGAAACCTTTAGACCACAGATTTGTTTGTGCAAGGCCATGTCATGCACGCAGCATCAGCTACAGGTGTGCAGGACAAAATACATTTACAAAGTAATATAGATTGATATAAAAGCTTGTATGCAGGTCATCTGTAGTCCCTCAGCTTCATATCAGGGATCCCTCTTGAGACGGTTCATAGGACAGGAAAATAAGACAGTAATAAAAACCACCACCACCACCACCACCCTTTTAATAAGTTAACAACATGGTATGCTTTTTTGCAGGAAGCTACTGTCTAAGGGATGTGACATGTTACAGATATGGTCAGACTGCCTGTGGACTGTCCTAGAGAACTGCAGAAATGAGGTACACAGACCTGGAGGCAACTTATTGCTAGTTAACATAAATCTCTTCTTATTTTTCCTATTTCCAAGCACTCAATATTTCAACAATTTCTATGAAATACTGATGAGTTTTTTTAAGGTGTGACTATGGGAGGGGGTGACAAATAATAAACATATGGAAATATATTTTCTTTCTGCTTCATAGAAGATAGCATAGAAAAAAGGTAAGAGAATTCTTTTTTATTAGACTGTTATAATAAGAATCTAGTTTCTCAGTTTATTACTAGTCATGTTTTGTCCAGTTTGATAAATAGACTTACAACATTTAAATGTCACATATGCTACTCAGCAGAATGAAAATTCAATTTATTCTCCTTTATAACATTCACAAGAAAGATTATTTTTTGAAATTTGAAAAACTGCTAGAATTTTTAAGTGGTTTTATAGTGTTGTCCGGCTTGTTTACTGCTTTGTAAGAACAAAAAGAACAGTGACTTCATCCACCAAACAATAGTTCTTTTAACCTGATCCTTTCTAGGAGCAAGGATCTTGCAAAGCCTTTAGCAAAAACAAATAAGTCATCATGAGCTCAAGAAATCCTGATTGTTTCTTGCTGCCCAATACTGTGTCTTTGAAAACCTGCAGAGAGCCTTATTCTGTGTAGCAAATTGTTAGTCAAGCAGGACTAGCCACTAACACAAAAGAGCAGAGAAGGAACCAGTATAACAGGAATACAGGGATTTTCATATGTGTATGCTAAAACTTCTACATTGGTACACTTTTCATTGACATCTGAAAGCACAAACTGGCCAAACAGAATGGAATCAATATTGTAAAGACTTGCATTTACATGTTCTTGCTTTTCAAAAGAGAGATGCAACATTGAGACAGGCAGGCACAGACCAAAGAAGTCTTTATGACTGACCTATTTTGTATACATTCTTCTTAAATATCTTCTAGTGATGTGAGACAAATCTAGGTGAACCCTCACCAGAACGAAGGCATCAAATCAGTAGCAGGGAGTCTTAATAATAATGTATTTTTCCTCATTACTACTAATAAAAGTTTTTTTTTTTTTTTCCTAGAAACAAAAGTTCAGAATGAGAGACCAGAGATGCTCTTTTAAGCATCTCTCAGAGGAACATTTCTTAAAAAAACTGCCAGGCAGTTGATGGATCTGTTCAAAGGTGCTGGAAGGAATGAAGGAAGGAATATGGAAGTTGCTGGGGACCTCTGTGTTTTGTTCCATAGCTTACCAGTGCAACAAATTGGCAGAACATCCACAGCGAGGAGAAGACTGCTGTGGAGCAACTCTGGCCATGTAGGGATAAACCTGAATAAAACAGTGTGAGGAAGATTTTTGATTAGATAATTTGCTTTGATCCACAAACACTGCTCTTTTAATAGGTATGCAGGTTTTTGGAGGTAAATCATGCAAAAATGTATTTCATGGAGGAACTCAGTCACACAGGTGCAGCTAACTTTCAGGCTTGGAATACTGAAGACAATGGAAAAGCACATTATTAGGAAGAAGTGAAAATAATGTATTTATTTTCTTTCCTTTGGCAGAGAATTCAAATCCATTTTTGTGTCTTGGTTTGGATGAAACGTTCCTGCCATTTGTGCAGTGCAGTGCTGACTGCAAAACATTCTGAGTATTTGGAAATGTATGGCTACATTTTGTATCATAAAACATGGATCACACTAGCCAGGTCATCTATAAATTCAGTAAGTAATGACAAATGGAAAGCCAAATTTGGCTTTCAGTTGTGCTGGTATTAATCTGTAATAGCTTTGAAGTGCACAGTACATTCAGGTTTGGAAGTAAGTCTTTGTTTTCAGTACTCCCATAAGTCCTGACAATCAGAAGGGTGTTTTCAGAGCACTAAAAGCAGCATATCTTTTCAGATAAAAATTTAAGAAATCCACTTGCTAATTTTGCATGTTTCAGTAAGTGTTGTCATCCTTATATAAAAAAATGGCAAATGTTCCTATTAGCAAATCTTAAATCTGAAGAGGCCACAGAAGACGATAAACTGAAGCAGCAGAAGAGTTACCTTGTTTTGGACATATTGAGATCTGTTTGTGTGGATGCACTGATAACTTCTCTTTCCTCTTTGTGCAGGGCTGGCAGAGAAAAAAGCCTTCCTTGCCTCAACTGGGAAGATGCTGTAGGTAATGCTTCAGTCTCTGAAGACCCAGTTCTTGGTAAGCATTTCTCCTTGCTTTCCTGCAGTAATGGGTCTGATTGTTGCTCTTTAATTAATGAAGACCTGATTATTATGCTGCTAGTTGGCGGTTGCAGGTGGTGGGGAATGTAAGAATAGCTAAAAGGAGATGAAAAAGAAGGTGGTATCATTCTACACAAACAGGAAAGAAAACAAGGCCGAGACCTCTGTCATCCCTTGGTCTTGAGGTGCCAGAATAGCCACAGTTCATACCATTGCTCCCTGCAATCAGGGCAGTAGGGCCAGAGCTCCGCCTGGTGTTTCCCCAGACACAAGTCTAAACTGACAGGCTCAAGGGTTTTAGGAGTTATGTCTTAGGCTATACCTCCACTGACAGAGGCTTCCTTGTGAGGACTTGTACACATGGATCTTGGAGGACTTTGTGCATGGAAATCTGTGTGCTCACAGGGACAATCTGGAGTGTTTCTTCATTTAAATGCACCACAAGCACAGCTGGTAGAATGCCAGTGGCAGTTGAATGCCAACTATTTCAGATGTTACCTTCACATAAAACAGGTCTGTGCAGAGATATGAATGAGGAGTTTGTAACACTTTGGGGATGGATGCAGAAGGTGGATGTCTAAACTCCCTTCAAATGTGAATTAGTGTCCCTGTTGCCTAATTCATGGGGGATTGGCAGTCCCCCATGGAGTACCTGTATCAGAAAGCGACAGGTGCCTAGAAAAAGCTCTTTGTTAAGACATCTACAAAGCCTGCTCTTGCACTGAGTAGTTTTGAGCAAAGAGGAGATGTGGGGCACTCCTGATTTAATACGTTTTCTAAACTCATGCACATATGTCCTCTGGTGTGCGAACATCTATGGGAGGCAGTGACTCCATTGCTATGTACAGCAGGTAGGGATGAAGTCGTCAAACTCCAGGCATAAGCAGCAAAGCTGCACTACTTCAGGGATATTTGACTCTGGAGCAAAGGAGAAGTAGAGAGATATTTGAGTTGTACCTACTGCTAATCTGTATTAACAAAAAAAGCACTGAAAGCTTTTTCCAGGATCCTTTCCTTTCTTTTTGCTAATCCTTTGCTAGTCAGAAAAATAGCGGCTATATTTTAAAGACAAATTTCTTTGCATCCGTTCTGCAGATTCACAAATAGTGAGGAGCACATGCTTAGAATATTATCAGTCCAGGTGCTGTGTACATTCATCTAATTGAAGACCACCTGACTGCCTGAATGAATTCCTATTAACTAGAGTTGGTTGAACTGTTACATCTGTTTGTTTCCTCTCCTGCCACGAGACTATATGGAAAAGAACAATTTCTCAGATAGTCAGTCAGCCAGAACTTTTTATATTGGAATTGAGCATCAATGTACCCTCTCATTTGTTGCCAAATTCCTTGTGTGAATTGGTAGCAGTAATAAAAAACATACTTAACACTTATATCCTCATAACACTTGCCCTCTACAGAGCCCAAACCACCCATCATCTCCGATTTGTTCAGCTGCAAATGAAGGATTAATGTTGCTCAAGACAAAATGAATAATTGCATAATTTTTTTTTCCTTTTATTTTCAGCATTACAATTAATCATCTGACTTGTTGTCTTTTTTAGATGATACCACAATTCTATTCAATCTGATTCTAACATAGCGATTCAAAGTAATGCTTGACAAAAATTTTCAAGCTCAAAGCAAAAGCCACAAACTTTCAGACATATCTACATTGTGTATCCTGACTGTAAATAACAGGAACATCCCAGATGTTTCTGGTGGTGTGTGGGGAGCAAAGTGAACAGGCACATGCAACGGAAACACTGAAAAATATTATGAAGCTAAAACAGTACATAAGATTTAGAAAACTTGTATTTGATCTCTACATTTGAACAAAATCTTTTGATCCTGCAGAATTTGCATTCTGTTGGCAGTGCTCTGAGAGCTTCATAAAAAAAAAAAAAAGGTATCTGATGCAAATATCTGAATTTATAGGTATTTATTAAACCAGAACCAGAGAAATGTTCTTACTGTACTACATGGTTATTTGCAGCAGACAAGGAAAGAGCTGAAATACAAAGCAAAAGAGAAAGCTGAAGCAGAAAGTGGAACAAAGGAATGAAATAATAGAACAATAATGGGTGGCTGTAACATAGAGAAATTATGAGCTCAGCTTTGACTGGTGTCATAAGGTACAAAAAATTGTCCTTTCTCTCAGCTTTCTCCTGTTCAAACTGATTCATCACACGATTTCTTTCTTTCTTTTTTTTTTTTTTCCTAGTCTTAGATGAATTTCTTCTAAAGACTGCTTCAAAACATTTGGAGGAATCCCCTCTAGTGAGGTCTTGAAACATGTATTTCTCTTTTCCTGGAAAGGGCTATTCTGCAATGCTGGCAGGCCTGGCTTCTTTCCTCAGGCTCTGTTTGTCTGATACAAGAACTCATTTACCAGAAATTATCAAGTTTCTGCAGCAGATAGCATAGCCTGAGCTACCTTTAGCTGCCAAGAAAACCTTTTTGCTACATGGGACTAATGCAGGTCCATTCCAAAGTGACAGGCAATATTTTATGTGTGTCATATACTTTCTCTAGGAGCATCAAACCACATAAGCCAGTTCTAGCGTACTGCATTTTGCATCTTTCCAATTATTTCAATCCTCCTGCCATTATCTAGTTAAATGTAACTTTTTTTCCAACTTCTCATATATGTATTCTGCATCAAGGATGTTGGTTTGTAAAGCTCTTTAGCTGATGACTGGGGATTCTGTCCTTTTCCCAGTGCTTTCTAATTAGGTAATTTTATCAATCTTCTTTGAACTTCCTGCTCCATGATCTGCACTTCACTTTGATTAATCACGCCACTCCATTCACAGATTCTTTCTTCAATCTACTTTGCCAAAGAGTTATATGACGCTTCCCATTCCCATTGTTCTTTCTAGAAATCAGTCATGCCTAGTTCATTTGTCACTGTATTCTCCTCATCTTTCTGCCTGACAGTTTGAGAGATTTCCTCTGGTCATTTCCACTTCACTGGTAATGGCATTGTTTGTGTTGTATTCCTCTAGTTCTGTTGCCTGTTCTCCTTCAACACCACTTCAATTTCTGCAATATCATGATATGAGATTAAGATTTTTTTTTCCTGTGATTGCATTAGTATTGATGTACTTTTCAATTTCCCCTTATTCATGTAATCCCAAGTAAAGCTGCTGTCATTGTTGCGTTTGTGTAGACGCACTGGGACAAGTAGAAGGTGGGTGTGAAACAAAGCCACACCTAGGAAGCATCTAGGAATCCAAATCTAAATTGGTGTATTTTATGCAAGGAAGAGGTTTGAAAATATAAACTCTGCAGCGTTACACCTATTTAGATCTGCTTATTACAATGGCTATGTCTTTTAAAGTAACACTGTACTGTAGGAATCTTTCATTCTTCACTGATTCCTTCAGGAGTTTTCACACATCCCCAGCCCCCAAAATGAAATGCATATTACAGAAACGCATATATAGTGCTGAGTTTCACACCAAAATGAGCAATTAAGACACAAAATTCTACAGGATACTCTGTTTCTCTCTCTCTTTCTCTCTTTCAATCCTGCTTTCCTAATGGATGAAACAAGAAAAAAAAAAAAAAGCCATGGCAGAGTTCTTGTGGCTTTCCATTCATAACTCCTGTGTCTGGAAGAGGTTTCTAAGAATGATAATTGTCATCCTGTCTGAAGATAAGTTTTAGAATTTGAAGAATAAGAGATTTAGTGAAAGATGTTTAGTTTTCCCCTCTTATGGTTATGGGAAGATTTTCTTTGGAATAATCAGTATTTTTGTTGTGCTTTTTTTTCTGAAGTAGGCAATAAAAGAGCATTTAATAGTGTGTCACAGTGTCACCTGGCAGGGAAGCAGTTATTCTGAGTGTATTAATTTCAGGTAGATCAGTCACAGAAAGAACTGTACATGTTTTCTTTTAACACTGTTGGTTTCTATGCTTTATGATAAATGTCCCACCTATCTGCATGATGGTAAAGGACCTGTTTTATTTTAAATGGTCACTCACAACTCCTTGTAACTAAAATGTGTTTTCTGAGACTGGTGCCTTAATAGAAAACATGGGAGTCTGTTCTTCCTGTGAACTCTACAGATGTCAAGAAAAAAGTAGCTGACTTAAATACAGAATAGAGAGACTAATTTAAATTTTAAATCTGCTTACTGGAGAGGGGAATGTTTTTTGAAGCTACAGTTTTGTAATTTGGACCTAGCCAGAGCATCTGTTTTTTTGCAGATAAAGGGCAAACATACTCTGACTGAAATTATACCAATCATTATTTTATCTCTGTATTGTTGGTATCCTTACACTTATCATTTCTGTCTAAACTTTTGAATATTGGAAGTGACTTGATGAGGAATGTTTTATTCCCACTTTAGTATTTAATTTGTTGCCTACCATTTGTTTTACATTCTTTCTTCTTTCCATTGTTATGCTACCTTTGTCATCTCTTTCGAAACCACACATTGTGAAACACATAATTAAATATTTCTACAATTCTTCAGAAGAAAACCCTGTTAACACACTTTTACTTTCCTCTCTTTCGGATAGCTTCCTTTCTCTCTGTATTAACTCTGTCCACAGAGGTACATGAAAGTCAAGGCAATTACTGTGTTTAAAAACTGCTACTTTATGCAGCCTAAGAAGTGCTGCATAAGAAAACAGCATATCCACATCACAGCAATTCTTTGATCTTGCTAGAGTCAGCACAAGCCTCTCCTATGAATTCTTGTCTGTTCCAATTAAGGAGTGCCAAATCATTTTTCTTGTGTGTTCTCTAAACACCCTTTCTCTTAGGCTAGGTATCTTTGCTGCATAAAGACAGCTTGGTTAGTGATGTCTAGACTAGTTTTAATGTGGCACAGCTGCTAGCAAAGAAGTAAAAGTTTGGCAGCACCATTGTCAGCCCCCTTAATGAGTTCTTGGTGTTTTTAACCACCTTACTGCTGATTTCTGGGTAAAGCCATAGAATTTAGCTAAATCTTTTATAGTCTCTGGATATACCCACTGTTTTCAAAGCCATGGTATGAATATTTCTACACCTAAAAATACAGTACATCAGGTTGAATAGTAGTCAGCCATCAGAGGCAGACGATAGCTGGATAGTTTAGTGGGTAAGGTACTTGAGAAGAGCTCAGAGCTAGTCTTGGCTGTGCAGTTGTTTCCTAAAGGTCTTTAAGAAATACAGTAAATGCTATAATATTAGACTACAATCTAGTGCTTCATGATCATACATTTATGCATATATATACACACGAGGCCATGCCCATCAGTGTTGTTGTTGTGAAAAGGCAAGTAAAGCTCTTGAATATTTAACACCCATGAATAAAAGGGGGATTCATCTTGCTCAGAGACAGACTTCTAAAAATGTAGACTCCCAGGATCTCCCAATAATTAAGAGAGTGAAATAATTAAGAGAGTGAAAGCAGCAGTCCTGCCTGCCGAGGACACTGTTTCATGCTGTCTGGATGTGACAGCATTCCAGAAATCTTGCCAAATACTTTATTAGTGACAATGTAAATTCAGGATGATGAAATCCCTAAGCATCTCGCTAAATCTATGAGAGAAGACAATATCTATTCTCCACACCACATTACTGTCTTTCCCCACTGAAGTTTGAGGATCCTCAAGTGGTCTGCAGCAGCTGTGGTCAGCAGCTGCTGGTGATATCTGGGGGACAAAAGAAATGCTTAGATGGAGGAGCTTGAAGCATAAAAGAAACTTCTAACCAGATCATTCACTGACTTCTCTTTATTACCTGAGACACTTGTTAGCTTTGGTCTGCATTGTGCTTTATTACTAGTTCCATACAGAATCAATAGGAATTCCTGTCTGGGCCACTGCAACTCTGAGCTAGCCATTAGTGGGTAGGTGTGAATGTAACACGTAGCAGTCACATTATACCACTTTAAATACCAAGCTCTATGCGACAGAGAGTACAGAGAAGCTGTGACTCCATGACTGAATACCTCCCAAATCTTCAAGCACATGTTTATTCATGAAAAGCAGGGTTAAGGTTTGTTCCACAAACCAAATGTGGAACATAAACACTCATCTTCCACTGAGATTAGAGCAACACCATTGCATTACTCAGCAAGCTCCAGCTTTTTGCTTATTTACATGTCATTCCGGAGAGCTTAGAGGTCTTGGGCCAATGGTTAGGGGCATATTTTGACCAGGATATATGCAAAAACAGAGCATTACCTTTTTCAAAATCTTGAATTGGTGCTCAGCACCGTCTCTAAACATGCTCTGAAATCTGAATAAAATACATAGACAGTAGGTAATGAGAAAGAAAAAAGGCATGCGACTAACTTACATGATCCCAAGTTGTGTCTATGGTTGTGGCACTATTTGATTTTTTTTTTTTTTGCCACTTAAAACTGAAAGTATAGAGAAAGCTACTTGGTTCAGTCCTGCATATTCTAAATTTTTTGCTACGAAATAATTGAAATGTGTTCTGCGCTCATGCACTGAAGTGTGTTCTCTTCAGAAGTTTGCTTGCTTAAGGTCATTCACTGCTTCCTGCACTAGATCACGATCTATTTACAATAAGAAAAGGTATGGTATGAAAGAATGGGGTGGTAACACTCCCTTTCAAAACAGCTCTGCTGCAACACTGCATTTATTTCTGAGCACCTTGTTTCTGTGAAAATTATTGGTGGGAGATCTGAGAAAAGAAATGATAACGATGACAGCCAAAGAGAATGACTTCCTAGAGACGGTGAAAAGCCGTACATATATACAGTATCTTGGCCAAGTGATTAATGGCCACTAGATCTATGATAGTGGTCTGCCAATATTTGACGTATACAAACACAGAGAAGTGACAGACTTATTTAGGATAACGGAAATAAAGAGAAGTGTAAATCTTTTGGGGTAGGAAACTGTTGTGTAGGAGGTAATCTATTAGCTCTGTTGAAATAACAGCTGTTAGTAGAGGATGATCCTAGTTTTGGTTTGTAATTTTGCATGACTACTAGATATGTACTTTAATAACAAGAAGGACAAACACAGTGAAAGGAAAAAGAAAAGATAAATCTTTCTGATTGCTGACATTGATGAGCTCTAGAACTTTCTGAAATGCAGTAAAGCCCTGTCTGTCTCTTTGGATCTTTATGGGAGAATGGGAAAAACACAAGATTGCTGAAGTTTATCCATTTTAAATTTCAAAGATAATCAAAGAATTTAATTTTATTTAAAAACATTTCCCCTTTACTGGTGCAACTATAATTGAGAAGACACAAGAAAAGATGAGCAAAAGAAATAAGTAAAAGGTTCTACTGTGCTGAGGCACCTCTCCTTCTTTTTCTTCTTCTTCTGAGAACTGTGCCCCAGAGGAAGCAATTATGTGAGTTCATTCCGGAATATAAACATCTTCACGAGGACTGGCATGCACTTGCCTTGCTTTACCAGTATAGGCTGACAAACTTCAGCAATCTTTATTATGCATTCATCTGCAGCAGGACTGGGACCAGTGAGGCGTATCATGAAGCATCCTGGAAGCTCACTTCTAGGAAGAGTGTGGCAGTTGATAATGTTGCCAGGCCTGGGATGAGCACCCACAGGGTAATGCCAGGGCCCTTGGGCCATTGACAGTGGTATTCTCCCATTTGCCTAGGGAAGCAATCTGCCTGCCCATTCTGACCTCTCTGACTGCAGAGACACATTCAACTCCTGTTGGATGGTCAAAAGAGTGGGTTTAGTTTATTTTCCTGCTCTGGCTGTGGTGATTAAGCACAGGGCTGCCTGACAGGTACCCCTGGACATCCCTAGTTGCATCATGTGCATACCTTATTACCCCTTTCTTGTCCTTTCCTTTCTCTGCCCTTGTACCTCCATTTCTCTGCCCTGATCTTCTCCCAGATACCAACCAGCCCCTAACTACTTTTTCTCCATATGTCCTGGTTTTGAGACATTCATGCCCAAATTTAGTATTTCTGTTACCATCAAATAGGTAATCTTGGCTTTATATAGTGTTATTGATATGGTTACCCAAGCACTGTTGGCCTTGCAAGCCCTGGCTAACCTGAAGGTCTCCAGTGCTTCCCTCCAGTTTTCTGTGAAGTTTGGATGTTTCTCACATAACTTCCCCTTAGCCACCCACAGGTAATAGTTCTTAAATTCAGACCCCTCCTACAGCACTTTCTGTAAATTTTGTCAGCATCTCACTCTGTTATCTGACACATCCAAGGAGTTCTCATGTTGAGTCCATCAAGTGGGTTTTATTTGGACCTATCCAGCAAGAAGGGTCCCATCCCTGAAAGATGAAACATAGAACCAGATCCCCAGTATATGTGAGTACAGAAAGGCTGAGGGTTTGGGACCTTTGGATGAATAAAATTGTTAATGTGAGTATACCTTAGATCAATTTATTTAAAATCTTATCAGTGTCTTTATTATCTTGCAAGTGTCCTTTAAGGTTGCCTTCTGGAGGACTCATGATTAGTCTACTCCCAAATTCCCTGAAAAGCCTGCAGCTCATTAGGTCTCCTCAAATAACTGTTTCTAGCATTCTTAAAACCTGAGCCAATGCTTGAGCCCTTGCCCCTGTAAAACTGGGCCCGCACTCATTCATAACTTCTCATTTCATGTAGCATCACATGCCTTAAAAAGCAGCCCGGTTTCTGTCAGTAGCATCTCCTACCCTTTTTTTCGCTCATAAGAAAATCATAGACAAAGATTTAAGCTCTTGCACATGTCATTCCTTTCCCTCTCCCTGCAGATATGGAATGTCACAGTGAGAGTTAAAGCTTGCAACGTTGCACTATTTCATATGATTTCTATCAGCATTGCTAGATGTCTTTTAAATTTTAAAGGTTTCTTTTATAAAATAACATACACACATAAACATGCTTTCTCCTATTAAAAAATGAACTATTATATATGCATGTGTATGTGTGTCCGTGTGTGTGTGAGTGCAAATGCCTGTGCCCTCTTGTATTCAACAACAACAAAAACCTACCACTGGGACAACGCAGCCATTTGCTGAGAAGACAGAAGATAGACTATACCCTTACTACTAACATATCATTTGCTAGTTGGGTGTGTTTAACACATGCAAAGAGTTGAGGACAAATTTTGCACTTTGTTACAGAACAATTTAAAAAAGACTTTACAATTAAGCTGACTTCCAATTTACACAGTACTGATGCATTATCATTATGATAATATCCCAGTGCATGAGAAATGACTGTTGTTACATTTCTGCTTCCCATCCCCCATATTTTCTCCGTCTATCATTGCTGATTATAGCTGTTTAATGTTTTCTGTACTTTCAATGTGATGAAGGTTTCTGCCTTTCTTTGCTATTGCCACATCTGGTCTCCTCATATATATTCCATTAATGGCAATGTTTGCAAAATTTTGTATGCTTTTTTATTTCTTATTTTCTACCTCTCTGTCTCTTATGCAGATAACATTTCTCTCTTGCTACATGTTACCACCAATTTTCTAACACAGTAATTTATACTAATCTCCAGACAGTTAGATGCATCACCTGAAAAGTGATTTACAGTTAATGAGGCCAGGTCACATATTTTATTGTCTGGCTTTACACTTTGCCTATCATCTGTTTGTGCCTTAACATATCTGATGCAAATTACCAATTTTATGTAGTCATAGTTAAAATTTCAGGTTCTTCTGTACTGCCTCCTTTGTCAGATCACTTGTAATTCTCCATTTCATTCAATAAGGTTTTGTAAAAGATACCTCGTGTTTTTTCCCATCTCTTTCTGCCTAGGTATCTCTTCTTGTTTAATGGCTCATTGTCAGAAGTAGTATATTCCTCATGCAGTTTTGGTTTTGATCCAGTAAGTCCATCTCTCATAGTTTCTTGTCATTACTCACTGCATTTCCTGACATCCTTCACTGATGTCATCTTTTCTTCTGTATACTTCATGCCAACATAAAGCCAGTTCAGGTCAGGGTTCATATAGTGCTAACTTCTTCCTGCTTCTCCTGTCGGATTCTCTTAAATCCACTTTCATCAAGTCATTAATTCCAGGCATATGATATAATTGGGTGGCATGTAGCAGCTCCTTAAGTCAACCTGAGCTTTACCCAATTTTCCTGAATACTTTTTATTTTCTTTGTTTCCTTATCATAATTCTCTTCTCTAGAACTCTTTAAAGCTGCCTACATCTGCACTGACTGACTGCCCATGCCTTTCTCCTTTGACATTTGTGCAATTCGTTTTAGTATCACAAGGCACTGTTAAACCTAAATACCAGGAAAGTTTTCACTGAGGAATTAATACCAAGGAAAATCTGACTGCATATTTTCAATCCCCATAAAACACATGGAAATTGTTCTTTGCTTTTTGTTTTTCTTTAGCTTTTACTGTACATTTAAATATTTGCAACTTAAAAAACCCAAGGAGATGAGCAAGTGCAAACTAGGCCTTTCCTAAACTTTTTTTCCTGTTGTATCAATCCATTCTTTTCTCCATACAACCCATTTTAAATTATAATTAACAGATAGTCTTGAAAGATCCAAACATACTGTGGCAAATTTCTGTCAGTTTGATACTGTTGTATTTTGCAGTATATTTTACCCAAATGGATTGCAGACTTTTCCTCGTTTGTCTGGCAAAGCTTTCCTTTCCATAACATTTTTGTCTGCTATAAGATGGCTCTTAACACCCTGAAACTTTGTCATCCCTCTTGTTCTTGATGAATCCTGTCACTATTTGCAACTTCCTTGATATTTTTTGCTATTAATATAGTTAATGAAGTTCAGTTACATCCATATCTTGGGAAAACACAATATAGACTTTAATATTTAGCTGAAATATTTTCCTTTATAGCAATATTTTAATAACAAAATAATTATTGACACCATTCAGTTAAATGCATCTTTTCCTGATAGTTTGCATACATTTTCTCAGGTGAAGACTGATATTTGCAAAACCCTTAACTGATGATTCCAGAGTCCTTTCATTCTCAGTTCAGGTAATTCTCAGTCCTTGAGCATCTTCATCTGTGAGCTGTACTTTATTTCGATTAACCACATCACGCAATTCACACCTTGTTTTTTCTGTCCACTTCTCAAAAAAGTCCTTGTTTCCCTTCATTCTTTCGAGAAATTAAGCATACTTTTTCCTCATGAATTGTTGCATTCTTCTTATTTCTCTGTATCAATCATCTGCTTAATTTTCCCTTTATATTCACAAATAACTTTTTGGTAGAATCATCATCACTATAAACAATGTTAGTAGCAATCTGGAAGGTTGTTCCACATGTAACCCGCTATAAATATAATATTACTGACAGTAAGTATGCCGTTCTTCAAAATAACTTCTTTAAATTTGATTTTGAGTTGAAATCTCTGTGGCAAGAAAACCGTACGTCAATTGTCAATTAACAATGCTAAGGAAAGCTGCTGCCATCACCACCCCACCACCCTCCCAAATTTTTTACAAAATAATATTTAAATCCCGTTTATATGGAAAATGCCTTCTGTCATTGCTAATGAACACAGTAAATATGCATCAAATATGATCTTTTTTATTGGTGTTATTTAAAAGAAGACACACACAAAAACCAAGGATTTTTTTTTAGTAAAAGTAAAGTTATGTGAGCGCCTTTCAGGCTCTGAGCATTAGACAGACTTGCTCCTCTGCCAGCCTTGCAACTGCCAAAGAAAACGCCAGGTCACCATACTAATGTAGTGAGTACACAAAAAGTCTTCATGACCTGCTAGCATGCCTGACTGCCTTTGCTTACTGAAGAAAGTAGTCTGGAAAGAAGCCCTAGATAAAGTTACCATCTACTGGGCCTTCATATTTTCTCACCAAGGCTCCTGCCCTCTACAGCCAAGTCTCAGGGCTGAACAAGTCCACACTTCGACTTTCCATGTCTGTATCGCAAAACGAGACCACTGACAACAAGGAAAGAAACTGGGATGTTGGCAACTACATAGGAGCACATGGTGCTTGGTACCTTAGGATTTGAGGAGGAGCACATAATTCAACACAAAAGCTCTTAGTAATGTAATAACTGGCTTAGAATTTGCTGACTGCTCATTAATTATTGAACAATCCCAAACTGTATGACCAAAAACCTACCCTATGTCTCCTCAAATGCTTATCCCAGATGACTAATAGCAACTGTTTTTGAAAGAGGTCCAGGAATGTCTTTGTACTGCCTTTACTTTTCCACAACTCTAGCCAAGCTTCTATGTACCAAGAACCCTGAAACTCCGAGCCAAAACCTCTCCCTCCTGGTACTTTTTCCATAAACAAGTTCTCTGTTAGATTTTAAATACAGCTGATGCTGAAATATGCCAAAAAGAAGCCTGAATAGAAGGACTCTTTGATCAGAAATTCTCCTAAGCTCTTGAAAAAATATGGCTTCTTCTTCGTTAGCATTAGTGCAAGTAACATAGGGAGGAAGGGAAAAATACAAAACACTAACTCCTTTGACAAGCAACGTGAGGTAATAGTCTTTAAATTCAGATGTGAATAATGAAAAAGGATGTTTTGTATACAAAGTGTCTGTTCCTGTATCTCTCTAAGTATCCAGAGGAATTTGGGAAACAGAGACTAGATACTGTTTTCTGACCTGAATTTTCACACGTGACACAGTTATGTGGAGGCTTTCTTTTTCAAAGGCTTTTCTTTTGAATAATGCACTTAGTTATGGCAATTATGAAAAAAAAATGGTCAGTTTTATAAAATCAGCTGGAAGAGAAGCCACAGCAAAGGTTTACTTTCTGTACAGGTATCTGTCTTATTTCTGTCACACTTTGCAAATGCTGATGTTTGAGAGATTTATAAAAGCAGAGCAGGATTATTCCTCAGTCAGCAATGCCCTGATCCACTGCTGTCTGAAAAACTTGTCAAATGAGATCCATGACTAGCTTCAACAGAGTTTTATTCCTCAGATGTTGTTTGAGCACAGGCTTTAGTCACATTTTGAGTTTTAACAGTACCATGTTCTTATCCTCCCCAAACAATCAAGAGACTCTTTTCTCTGTAAGAAAAGCTTTCCTTTATTCCTTCTGCAATATCGTCACATCAACTACTTAAGCTAAAGGAAAAGGAAGTACTTTTTCACTTCTTCAGCATAATATAGACATGAATATGTCTTATCTCTTTTCTATCCGTAAAGTCCCAGGAAGGTGCCCACAGAAGTGAGCAAAAAGTACTGCAATAGCCTTCCTTCCTACGTCCTACACACTCATGCATCTATCAGACTGGTAAAGAAATTTCGTTCACTTTTCCCATCTCTCTATGGCAATGTTGCCATTTCCCCTTTAACTCTGGCTGATATACTCTTCACTTTGGAATTTGACCAGTTCTACAGAATGATACAGGCCAAACAAACTTTCACTCTGGCACCACAAACAGCAGAGGATCAAAACCTTCTGTAAGTAGCTTAGACCTGTAACAAGAACTTCTGTGCTGCTGTATATCCTCCCTCTTAGCCTCTCCAGATGGCTTAGTTAAAATCTTGACTCTTTCAGGTGGAACACTGGAACATGTGGAAATTAGCAATTTTGTCTATTTCATATGTGGCAACATCTCTTTGTCATAATATATCCCTTCAGTTTGGTTACTTGCCATTTAAAAAAGTATTATTGTTCTATCCACTAAAATATGTATGTTAATCTATCCTTTGTTTCCTTGTTATTTATATTCATACTAAATCCGAAATAATGAGAGATGGAAACAAACAAAAAATTATGCTTCTATCCATGTCTCACTCCAATCTCTTCTCTTAAATCTTCTACTTGATGCCCCATCAGAGAGCATTTCTTCCACTCAGCTGCCATGGAGGAATCCAGAACAGCGGATTAGGTGGGCAGTTGCCTCCTCTAGTTTAGTAGAAAAATTAGGGACATCAGGAGGGGACTGAAAATGACCAATGTATTAATCCATCTAGTGCAAGTCAGTGGGAAATGCTGAGGACGGAGAGTTTTCTACTTTTATTCTAGGCCTTTTCAGGGCTGTCGCTTTGGACAGGGACTTACAAACACAGCCTCAGATCTCCTCCTGGTAACAGCCCCACATAATGGTTCTTCCCAAGAAATGAGTAGTGTTCATTCTTTTTCTTTACAGGAGGAGGATGGTGCCATTACCCATTTTCTGTAGTAAAATGTAATCAGTATGGACACTTTGGAAAGAGAAGAAAATTCAGTACAGTCAGGCTGCTCCAAAATCTTTGTATTGCAATTTGAACAGTTACCTAAATTCTCTGTTACAAACAAGAACATATGCATCTATCCTGAAGACGTCAGCGTTATAAAGCCATATTTGTTTTAAATTATCATTGTCTTGGTGAGAAAGTTGGAATTAAAATCGCTATGTAGGACATTTGACTGTAATTTTACTGCTTATTGGTTTTGCAAAATGTAATTTATATTTATTTGTTAAATAAGTTATGTTTAGCACTTGCAATTAATGGATTTCTGTAACCTGTGAGCTGTAACCAGCATAAGGAAGGCTATGAAGAGAAAGGAATGAAAGGTCAAATAGCAATACCGCAATCTGCATATCAGTGTGTGTTTAATACAGGGTTTCCAGAAACAAGAATAATATTTTCTGCTAGAATTCAAACATTGTATCTGCGGTCTTAAAAGTGTGCTGCATTTTGATTAATGTTCTCATCACAATGCTTGATTTTTCACTGGAGTGCAACTCGTGTAACCATTAGGCAGGTAGTAAGAGGTACACATACTGTAAGACAGTTGTGGGGGAAAGGCCCTAAAAATACCAACAGTGAGCTAATCACTTTTCCTTGAGCCATGTACCCTTTCCCATTCAATTTGTGGCACTTACAGTAAAAAATGTAACCTGGAAACAAGAAGTTTTTAGTTTTGCAACAGACATTTTGCAGAATGTCTGCTCTTAACCTCCACTTACTCAGTTTTGATTATTATGAACACAGACGAAAACCCAACACTCACAACAAGTAAGTTTCCATCTCTGGTATTCCATCTGGTAGTAGAATGAAGGGAGAAGCAAGTCCAAACCAGCTCTGGCTTTGGTTTTTCAAAATTAAACCTCTTCTGATACAGTTTTGAAAGACCCAAACCAAAATCTTGTTAATTTGTCTCAGCACAATTAACTTCAGTATGGTAAGTTTGAACAAAGCTGAACATAACAGGATTTTAACTAATAGGTTGCCTTAATATCTTTCTGTGCCTCTTGCCTCTGTTTTCTCTAAGACAATTTCCTTTGTGGCTTCAGATTCCTTTCCAGTTGTACCTTTCTAGTCCTACCTCCTTTTCCATCTTCCTCCCCTGTAACTGTTATTCCACACAAGCTTCCTGACCATGCTATTGAAATAATATTCCTCACAAAAGATACTCCAAAACACACTCTTTACAAGGCCAAAGAATACAGTGTGTGGCTGCTTCTCTTGTATTTTGTCTATATCTTGTCTTTGTCCATGAAGAATTGGTTACAGAGTCCTCCATAGACTTTGTTCTCCAAGCCTATGGTATGTTCATTATTGTGTCTACTCCAAAAGTGATGATAATTTAGCACTGCCTGCCAGTGGCTGTTAGATCTCAGGACCTGGAACAGATCTTTCTGCTTAGTATTGTGCTTGGGCCCTCAGCCAATATTTATGATTAATAATATTAGTTAGAGAAAGCATTTCTCTTTAACATTTTACAGCATGATTGGATGTAGACAGACCAACTGTGAATTTGAAAAAGTAAAATTTGATTTTAGAGATTTAAGCTCTAAAATGTGAATTATTGTTGATAGAAATGAGCTAAAATGCTATGATTAAAAAAAGAAAAATCCAGACATCTGTTCCACCTATTCTTCCTGTGGGCATCCAGTCTCTAATCTCCAGTCTCCAGTCTCTTTGTTTTTATGCCACCACACACACGCTGGTGTTTGAAAGGCCAACAATGTTACTTGGAGATGGTTCAGTAACTAAAAGGTGTGTAGTTAACATGCAAATTGAATCTGCAAAATGAACCTGAACTTCTCCAAATACAATTCTATTAAGACTGATCTGTAGATTAGTGGCTGTGTGAACCACCCACATCCTATCTGCTTTCCAAAGCGGATGAAAGGCTGGTGTGATGCTGCACCTACACACAGTGTGACTGTCGCAACTGGGACCAGTAAGATAGACACTAATGGTATCAGTTTAATGCACACAAGAGACTTTGCAGACCAGAGTAAGGTGACAGATGTGATTTTTTTTCAGTGCATTGAACAGGTTAAGCACTGCATACCTGGAAGTTTCAGTAGATGGTGAGCATCTAGCTAGTTTTGAAAAAACAGGTAAGCACATACTTAACACCTAAATATTTCTGAATAACTTCATAATGACCAGAAGCAGCTTGTCCTTTTGTTCAGTACAGGTAATATTGTCTCTATTTAATAAGAAATTTTTATGTGCCATTTTTTTCTTATGTATTCTGTATCAGAAAGGCTGCATTTAATCGATAAAAAGTGTTGATTTTGTACAATTTTAATGTCCAGAATTTTTCACCAGAATACAGACTGGCACAAACCCCAATTAAAAAAAATCTTTGGCATGCCAGTAAGTAACACAACATATGTTGTTTTTGAACAAAATGGAAAAAAATACAAAAATTAAGAAGCTGGTTATTTTGGAATAATATGAATCACCCTCTGGAAATGTTTGTCTTTTGCAACTGTTTAGAGTGAATTTAACTGAAATTAGCTACTGAGTTTCTGGATGTCTAAAATTAAGTTGCATGAATGTCACATCCTCTGGATAGTCTGTAACTGCAAATTAAACAAACCCAAATTTACTTCAATAAGGGCTAGTGAACAGGGATTTCACTGGTTGGAGGGAAATGATATATAAACACAGACCATGACAAAATTCACCATTTTATTAAAGCCATTACCATTTCTTACCATTTTAAAACATAACTAAAAAAATTTTAAATCTCTTGCCTTTAAAACAATTCACTGCAATGACAAAAAATAACAAATCACCCAAATAATAGTTTAGTTTTCTGAGCTACCAGACAACTTGAAAAGAGATGAAATGGAGCAAACACTGTATGGTAGAATTATTCACTTGTTCTTGTTTCAAAGCAGGGTGTAAAAGACATGAAGTACATATCTGTGTTTGAATAAGAACTTGGAGTATCTATTATGGGGAGAAAATAATTTTACAATGATCTGTGATTAAGTACCAGAGAAATTTGGGATCAGGTACGAAAAAGTATTCTGTGCAACACTTGAACTGCCTCTTGTACAAGTATGTTAAGTCACTGCTTATTTGTAGGCTTGTATTGATTTCATTCAATATTATGATTCAAAATGTTTTTCAACCGCCGTTTTTCATGTAACACTTAGAAATGAGCAAATACTAAGGTACTTGCTCCTTTTGTTTCACTACAGCCAAAGTGAATGGGAGAGGTCTGATGGGAAAGGTCAGTCATCTGGGATTTATTACCACTAGGTGCAAGAAACTGGGGCATCTGAGAAAACCATCCATATTTTTAGATGCTTATTTGAACTCTCCACATATGCTATTAGCTTTGTGAGGCTTTTGTGTCCTTACACATTTTAATGAGCAGGTAGTATAAACAATATGTCAGTTGCTGTCATTGTAGGTATATTTCAGAAAATGAATGTGCAGATCTTATGATGTCTAAACCTAAAAATGAAGATGACTGAGACAGTTTCCATTAAAGAAGGAGGACAGTTAACATATTCAGGTAAAAAGAACTAAATATACAGAAAAAAGTAAGAGTTTAACCATGTCTGCTGTTGAACTCAAGATTGAGTGTCCAAACAAAAACTTATATAAAAAAAAGTCCAAGAGGATTATATCATAGACTCTGAGTGGATTTCACATACTAAATCAGTTGATAAGCTCTAAGGACCCATGGTTAAAAAAGGATATTTCAAAATGGACCAGAGCAACAAACTGAATATTAATGCTTATGAAAGTACTTACACACATGACTAACAGGATTGCAGATTGGAATGGTATTCAGTCCAGCTTAAACATGTATAATTTACAATTGTCCTTTTTTTCTGCTATGTCACTTTCTCTAACCCTTGCCCAATTCTTTCTTTCAGTGAAGAACATGCCTTTATTGACAAAGTGCGTGTTGCTTCTTCAGGCTGCTTCTGTTTAACCACACGACATATGAAACATTAAATAATGTCATCTATTTATGGGATAAGCAGAGCTATGTTGGAAATTAAAGATTTTCAGTGCACATGTCTGTATTTTACTCTTCTAACCTTTTCAGTATTCAGTGGGTTAGAGAGAAACTACATGTTTCAACCAGCTGGACTACATGCAGACATAATATTGTATGCTCATTTCCTTCTTTCTGCTAGATTCATAAAAAGTTGATGGAATTTGGTATTTCTTTTAAGATAATTGAGAAAGAATGAAGTAAGTGGTGCTGACCTTCCCCTCTCTTTTCTTTTTGGATCATTCCGTAAACCATACTCACATTAATTCTTTTGTTTCTGGCATTTTAGCTGTTGACTGCCATAACAGCAAACACCTCATAGGCAGGCAAAGAGTCACTTAAATTTTCAGACTCTCTCCAAATATGTGCTAAAGAGCAATCTGAACAACACAGGTTCTCAAAGCACTACTCTTGTTCAGTTGCACCTTACAAGACTTCAAAAAAGTGAGGCCCTTTGTGGGGTAGGGATCGATTTTGCAGCAATGAGTTTATCATCATTTGTGCTACATGTGCATTGAAAGGTGACTTATGTGTTTCTAGTAATGCTATTTTCAATCCCACAGAACAGAAGAAAAAAATACAACCTCTGCTAATACGTCATATTTTTTCTCAGAGAAACCTTTAGTACTTCAGAAGATGCATCTTAGTGCATTTCGACATTTGGTTCTTGCCAAAACAAAGGCAAAGTTTTGAAGAACTTGGTCATGGAGCAAAAAGCAAGATATTCCCACTTCTTACTTCATTTTAATGTTATTTTCTTCTTTGCCACATCCAGTACAATCCCAGGAACACATCCTTAGCATACTTTCAAACTAGTCTGGTGGTTTCTAAGTCCTTATTTATAACATCAACAATCACTTTAAGAGAAGGAACTGTGTATAACCTTTGTGTAAAACAGCTGGCTGGGTCTTTTATGTTGACAGAAACCTGACAACCGTAATAACTGGGATGTAATGTGGATTAAATTAACTAAATTATTTAACAAGTCATATTGGCTACACAAAGTCAAAACATCCACTTTCTTCCTGATTACATTTCCCAGAACACTGCACTTACAAAGAGGATTTGTAGTTCCTATCTGCTGTTCTAAACACTCAGATCCAAACCCAGCATTATGCCACCGATAAACAGTATGCAGTCTGAAGGAATCCATATATATAGTAGCTATTTAAATTTATAGTATCCCCAAATTAGTAAGTTTTTCATAAGAGCACAAACCTGTTGCAAATACGTTTCTTCTCTAGAGAAAATTGTAATACGTTTTTATTCCCCTGTGTAAACCCACAACCTATTAGTCCTATTAGTATAACCTCAGTCCCTGGAAAAGTTATGGAGAAGATTTCCTGGCAGATATTGAAAGGTATTTGAAGAACAAAGCTATTATCAGGCATAGTCAACATAAGTTCATCAATGGAAAGTCCTGCCTTAGTAACTTGATCTCCTTCTATGATAAGGTCACCCACTCGGAGGATGAAGGGAAGGCAGCAGATGTAATCTTTCTGGATTTCAGTAAGACCTTTGATACCGTCCTTCACTGCACCCTTCTGGACAAATTGTCCAACTGTGAGATAAACAGGTTCACGCTCTGCTGGGTGATGAACTGGTTCTATCACAGAGCTCAGAGGGTTGTAGTAAATGGGACTACATCTGGCTGGCGGACAGTCACGAGTAGTGTTCACCAGGACTCAATTCTAGGGCCAGTCCTGTTTAACATTTTAATCAACTATCTGGATGCAGGAGTGGAATGCATCCTCAGCAAGTTTGCTGATGATACTAAACTGGGAGGTGCTGTTGACTCCCCGGAGGAATGTGAGGCCTTGCAAAGGGATCTAGATTGGAGCACTGGGCGATTAGCAACAGCGTGAAGTTCAACAGAGGAAAATGTTGGGTTCTGTGCCTGAGATGGAGCAACAGTGGACACAGGTACAGACTGGGAGACGAGTGGATGGAGAGCAGCTCAGCAGAAAGGGACCTGGGGATGCTGGCTGACAGCAGGCTCAACATGAGCAAGCGGTGTGCTCTGGCAGCCAAGAGGGCAAACTGCATTTTAGGATGCATTAAACACAGCATAGCCAGCCAGTCAAAAGAGGTGATTCTCCTGCTTGTTTAGTGTTATTTAGTGTTGGTGTGGCTTCACGTTGAATATTGTGTGCAGTTCTGGTCTCCACAATACAAAAAGGATGTTAAGATGACTAGAATGCATCCAGAGGAGGGCAGCAAAGCTGGTATAAGGGCTGGAAGGCATGTCCCGTGAGGAGAGGCTGAGGACACTTGGGTCATCTGGTCTGGAGAAAAGGAGGCTGAGAGGCAGCCTCATTGCTCTGCAGCTTCCTGAGGAGGGGAAGCGGAGAGGGAGGTGCCGGTCTCTGCTCCCTGGTAACTGATGACAGGACGCAAGGGAACGGCATGAAGCTGTGCCAGGGGAGGTTCAGACTAGATGTAAGGAAGTTTATTTACCGTGAAGATGGTCAAACACTGGAACAGGCTTACTAGAGAGGTAGTTGCTGTCCCATGCCTATCAGTGTTCAAGAGACATTTGGACAATGCTCTCAGCAATATGCTTTAACTTATGGTCAGCCCTGAAGATGTCAAGTGGTTGGGCTACATGATCTTTCAGGATCCCTTTCTATTCTATTCTATTCTATTCTATTCTATTCTATTCTATTCTATTCTATTCTATTCTATTCTATTCTATCCTATTCAAACTCCTTCAGGCAGACTGGATTGCCTTTTCACTGTAAGTGTAATGGCCTCTGATCTGCTGGAGAGAGTATATTTACTCAGTCCTATTTCTTATTAGAGTATTCAGCCACATTCTGATAAAGGTGATGTCTGAACTGAAACAGATATGCAACTTTCAAAAAGCAGCAGAAGACTGAAACTAGGAGCTCATTACAAGTAAAAAATTGGTATCAGACATTAGTATGATATTGAACCTGTGACTATCACAAATTGGAAAAGGGAAATGGGAAAGCTTTGCTTGCTGTTAGATTTCTTTTTAATGAATTGCATTTTCTTTCTGTGAAAATGAAACTATCAATGCCTGGTTGATCATGAATAAAAAAAATGAAAATCTGAAATATGATCTCAAACTTAGAATAACACGTCTTTTATCTTTATTTCATAGCACAGTTAAAAACTATGCAATTTTCCTGTCCAATTGATAAGTTTCAAGTTATTTGTACAGGACTCTGTGTCTAAATGAAATCTCCAATAGCACGTTTGTGTCATCTTCTCAAATAATAATATGCTGTATGATAGAATTATACACTTGTTCTTGATGACAGGAACAGTCTTTGATGTGGGCATGTATCTGTTTGCACAGTTAATTCAGGACATACATTTGTCCTAGCAGGACTGCGGGCTGGCTTAAAGCCGCAGCTGTGTTCCTGGTAATATCCTCTACTGCCTTAGCTGAAGAACAAGTCACACTTTTCACTAGTAAACACAAGTGATGAAGTTTGGAAAAGCCCTTCCTCTTCTCTTGTGTACATTTTATAGGTTACTTTTTCTGAAAGTGACATTTTGGAAGTAATAAAGCTCTCTCTCCCCTAGCCTCTCAGTGGGATCTGTTGATGCTCAGGACCCAGACATATCGGGGTCCATAGCCAACCTCAGCTTAACACTCTGTGTAAGCCAAAAATCTAGTTATCACAAATTATTACAGCTGCCCCAGTGATCTTCAGTAATTGCTTTTAAACAACAGAACCCGCTTAAGCAGAGAGTCAAGAGCAAGAAATGAATAGTTTCCACTTTTCTCACATCCTTTTCTCTATACATCTCTTTTCTTTCTTCCTAAACTTTGCATCCCAAGATCATGAGCTAGAAGTGAGAGTCATCTACAGACTGCACTGGCAAAGTCTCTTTCCTCAGTCAACCACAGTGTGGCTGCTGACTGCTATTCCCAGAGCTCTGGCCTGCAAGCTGAGGGCAAAGCAATGCCTCAGTAGCTGGTTTTAAACCATTGTTAGGATTTCAGATCTAAAATTTACTTGTGCAGAGAAATAAGGAAAAGCAGAAGGGAAGGCAAGGTGAAGAAAGGGTCTGACAGACATGTCAGTCTAATGGAGAAAGAATCTCAGTGGTTTCCATCAGCTTTGCTCTCTCAGAGGAAGAGATCCTGGGATGAATCAGCAGAATCACCTAGGTAAAAAAAAAAAAAAAAAAGATACTGACTGCTCCATTTGAAGATCTGATCTGCAATATATTTCCCATCACTTCCCTCTCAAAGTTATTGAATAAGCTCACTTAGACGAGAACTAGAGAAAAAGGCACTAGAAACCTTCTTCCCCTTCCTGTTTAATTTAACAGAACAAACCTAGGAGTTATCTTCTTCATGATGTTGTGGTCTCAGAAGTGTCCTGCTGGGAGTTTGTTCTACAGTTTGATGGTACAAACTTTGGACAATTCCTCTCTGAAACCAGCTGGTGTTTCTGGCCTTGTTACTGACCTATCTGTTTGAAGTGTGTGCATGTTAGCTGAGGCTAAACTTCTGTTTGCAGTGAATTAGCACAGCTCAGAGAGAAATCTTTTGCTCTCTTACTGACCCAGGACTGCATACTAATGAGAAAGAAGTTTCACCTTTTTAGTTTCCTAGAAGCTACCTTCTTTCTGTTTATTACTATAATTGTTATTATTGTAAAATAATTTATTGATTTTTGCTTTTCCTTTTTTTTTTATTTTGGATCTGTTACAGAGACTTATGAGCTTCATTATATTCCATTTAGATTAGTAACACTTTTTACTGAAATACCTTTTGATTAACGACTTTAGTTCGTGTCAGCCATAATTAGGAGTGTTTCTTGTGCTTGTGAATGACTTTCTCACTTTCATCCATATAGCTGGTGTCAGGCGAAGTCTGCCTTAAATATAATGGGCTCTAACATTGGATCAGGAAAAAACAGTGCAGGTGAAGAAAGATGCTAAATGTGCTTGTGCTTCTTTCCAGCTACGCGATAAAATGAATGATTGTAGTCAAAAGTGCATCATGGACAGTGAATATGGTCAGAACATTGTTTATTCAGCCTTGACTGGCCTCTTCTGAACAGCTTTCCACTCTTTGAGAAAGTTCTGTTCTGTTGATGGAAAGCAGCAGGTTGCTCTTTACCCTGTTGGGGGGTATTCTCTGCTGACACAGATGCACCCGTAGGTCCTGGAAAGCTGATCTCTCTCCTACTACTCTCCAGCAGTGTTTGGGTAATTTGTTTGCCCAACAGAGCAACAGATCTGCTTTTGGTGCACCCCAATAATGCATCAGCAGTCGTGAGCAACGCTAACCTGCTCCACCAGTGATAGCCTGAGAATCAAGTTTGCAGCCCCTCTCAACTCTGACAGCCAGTCAACAGCTAATGCCAGTTGTGACATCATTGCCTGATTACAGCTGTATGTAGAAAGAAGCCAGTGACCATCACTTCATTGCTCTAATCCTCATTTACAATCCCCCAGGCACCTATTCTCTAAGCAGAACATATTAACAATAAACTACTTTGTCTTCTAGATAGGTATTTATGGGAAAATAGGCTTTTGCAGTAGGTAATAATCATTTCTTTGAGAAATGTAGAGTAGCAATGATAAATGTAGTTGTCTGTAAACAACTCTTTCAAATGAACTGTTGGTTAAGATGATTTTTATAGTATTATGATTGATAAATACTGAATTTACGGAAGTTTTGGTAAGTCAGTCTAAGATTTCCTTTATTTACAGTGATCTACAATAAAAACAGCTGCTGTTACCATTATCATTCGTTACACACTCCCTTCTGTGCAGCGTGATTTTTTGGCTGTGTGCTGAAACATAGCCTATGCAGAAGACCATAAAACCATGACCTAATTGGTGTGCTGATACTTTCTCAGAACCCAGTGACTTTCTTGGACAGCCTACGAGCCCTATCAGAATGCAGAAAATTGGCATTCCATGGGTTTGTGAAATGTTTAGGGACAGGAGAAGGACAGGAAGAACATGTGGAGCTAACGAAACAGAGAAGAATCAATTCACTAGCTTGAAGGCAAAGTAGATGCACTAACTGGCAGCAGCTAAAGTGCTTTGTAAATAGTTTTATCTCCTTCAAATAACAGCCAAACAAACAAACAGACAAACCTCAGTACTGATAAATGCTGAGAGAGGAATACTTTTATGGGTGGAAAGCGATGGGTAGGTGTACTGGGGTGGGGAGGGGCAGAGGAGGGCTGACATCCGCCCCTCCACTCTTGCCTTGGATTCTGGGCTGATTCTGTTCTACAGACACTGGGCAGTACCTCAGCTGAGAGAAACAGAGGAAACAAACTTCTATTGTAGTAATAAGAAATTCAAGACTGAGCTTCCAGGGAGATTACTGCATTTCACAGCTGAAGTTGCTTGGCTTGCAGCCCTCATGCCTTATACCACCATCCAGGGAGCTATAACTGCTTACAATCACACTGCCAGTCTTATGGCATTTCTTATGGCTCAGGTTTAATAGCTATTTCATCTTTCTTTCTTTCTTTCTTTCTTTCTTTCTTTCTTTCTTTC
>VXAL01001494.1:0-23894 GCA_013399475.1 Chauna torquata | reverse complement strand
TCCTTCCTTCCTTCCTTCCTTCCTTCCTTCCTTCCTTCCTTCCTTCCTTCCTTCCTTTCTACCTTTCTTTCTACCTTTCTACCTTTCTACCTTTCTTTCTACCCTTCTACCTTTCTTTCTAACTTTCTTTCTTTCTTTCTACCTTTCTTTTTACCTTTCTTTTTTATTTAGTATTCCTTGTATTTGGAACGATGGATAACGAAAAATAGAATTTCAGTGTGTTAAATCTATTTGCTAAATTGCTACAGATATTTATAAATTCCACATTATTTACAAATATTCAAGGAGATAAATTTATAGATAATGATATGAGCAGTTATGAACAAGATAGTTTCTCTCCTGGAGTTTGTTTTTTAAAAGTAAAAGGGTTAAAAAGCTGCTTGTATTATATTGGTTTGATTGATACCAGGTTAGTTCATTTTCAAATTCATTGCTTTAATGTAATGCCAAATAAAGGAAACTATAAGGTGTACTCTCAGGAAACTGTTAGTATTGAACTTCCAGCTATGGCTGTATTTGCATGAAAGTAAGCATCCTTATAGTAAAAGACCCCGAGGGAGCTAAAATTCTGAAGAGTTTTATACAGAGAAAACAATTCAATGCTTTCGTTGCCCTATCAAAACCATTTTGCTGCATACTACATGCATTTCTAAAAGGATGTTTTTGTCTTGGAAAAACAAAAGAAAATATATTTAAGATAATAAAATTCTAGTTATATGAGCACAATGAAGGGAGGGAAAATATGTTTTAATTGTGATTGAACAGTTCAAAGGTTTATTTCATTTGAACACTTGAAAATCTACAGAAATAATTCCTAATTATTAGGAAAATATATATGAAGTTAGGCAGAGTTTTTCCAGTTATTCACCATAATTCTAATGCTATACATAGTCAAGACAGTATGCAGGTCATTGCTGTTCCATCCAAAGGTACAGCTGTGTTTTCATATCCTATGATGAATAGTTTCTTAATACTGCATTAATTTAGCAGTATTAAGCAGTGCCCCTAAAGGAGATCCACCAAAGTATATATTGCTGGCAGTGTTGTCAATTATCTTTCCCCACAAACGATATCACTTTTTTTTTTAAGGGAAATAGCTCTCCTAGAATCAATAAAAAACTTTTGTCTATACTGGATGTGGTGAAAGCCATATCTTTTGGGCTCCTGGGCTTTGGGATAGCATCCTAGGTACCTGGCTTCAGGAACTTAGGGGCTGGTGAGTAGCAAATACAAAACTACTGCACTCTGAGTAGGGAGCTGGATTAGAGTTAGAGCCTTTCCAAAGGGTAAGTGTCTTCTCCTGTCCCTCAACTAATCTATGTACTCTGATTTCTATGTCTAAAGAGGACACGGGAGTTTATAGGTAGCATGCTCAGGTTGGTGTGGTCACTGAAGCTAACTTCAAAGTGCAGAGAGCACTCTTGAGATCACAAATAAGCATTCAGTGAATTTTCAACAGCTCCAGCATTAAATGTCAGCTTAGGGTCATTGGATGTTTTTATGGTTGGGGAGGCAGGAATTTCCACTTCGAATCTATGCACCTACAGGTTACTTAAAATCTGACTTCTGTAGGCAGCTAATTTCTTTTTAAGATAAACTCCATAGGCTATACCTAGATGCTTTAGCTCTATTTTGTGAAAGGAGAAATCTTTCGGCTGCAACTGAAGAAATGGATGTTGATAGTTGCATCCTTACTGCTACTGAGGAATTCAATATCTGATACTTGAGCATGGAATACTCTTGACCATTACATGTAATAATATGTCAACAGTGAAACTGAAACAGTTCAAATCACATAAAACTTTCTAGGATAAGTGTGCTGCAGTCTCTGTAATGTGTAGGACTAGAGCAGAAACCTGTGATTCACCATATCATGCACAGCATGTACCCCTCAAAGTCAAATCATGAAACCACATTGTATCTCAACAAACCCAGAAATTTGTGTCTCACCACTAAGAACAAACACCCTGTGATGTGTTAGGAGCAGCTGCACATTGCTTCTCTTGCTTTTCATAAAAAAACAGGGGGTTGCTTGTTTTTAACAAGAATTATTTTTAGTTTTTCATTTATGATAAATCTATTAGGACACTTTAGGATACATTCAAACCTGTTGTCTTCTGAAGTTCTTCATTGTTTTGGGTCTGCTCTTCTTGGAAGAGGATTGTCTTTACATATTCTGTTTTAAATGACCCATTTAGGCAGCTGTATGCAGGGAGCAGCCTACTGCTGAAAAAAGGAAGAGCAGTGTGATCTACCAGCCTGTCCTGTGGACGCAGCTACCTTATCAGAAAAATTCTGGAGATTTCAGAGAACAAAACTGCCACAAGGACCAAATGGGCTATACAATGAAATAATAAAATCTGGACGGAAGTATTTCAGCCCTCTGTTGCACCTCTCATGCATGCCCTGGGCTGAAAGGCAGTGGCCAGCCCCTCAGCTCCAAGGATTGCTTCTGAGACCTCTCAGGGAATGGCACTTTCAGACATCCCTTTTCTATCTGCTTCAGTGCTTTGTCCTTTCTATATCCTCCTTCTCCCCATGCCACATGGGCAACGTGGGAGCAAAAGATTATATTGAGAGATATTTTACCCTTGCAAATAGTTGCATTCCTGGATACTGATCATGAAAAATCTGGCTCTTCTAATTACTGATTCTTTCAATTAAAGTACGTATTGAAGTTATAACCCACAGAAAGTGTTGGTACGCATTAAATCCTAGTACAACAATATGCTTTCAATGCTTTTTATTGTTCTTTCAGTAAGTGGTTATTGAATACCAGATAAGGCAAGAGTTATCTTTTGATAACATTCTCCATTGTTCCTAGTTATTATGAAAATCAACTGTATTTAACCCCGTACTAACTAAATGTGGTTCCAATAATTTCCCCACGGAGGAACACATTGGAGGGACACATCTGGCATTGATTTCCATATTAATGAAAACCACTGAAAATAATTTTCAACATTTATAGGGATCAGAAGCAATAATTTCATGAGCAAGTATTAAACTGCAAACATTGGTTCATAAGACAAAAATATAAAATGTGCTATCCGGTGCAGTAATTTTCTAATTCCCTCAGACAGAAAAAAAAAAATCATCAGAGGCCACCAGCCTTTCCACAGGAGGTTCCGGCTCAACTTGAGGGGGCACTTCTTTACTGTGAGGGTGACAGAGCACTGGAACAAGTTGCCCAGAGAGGCTGTGGAGTCTCCTTCTCTGGAGATATTCAAAGCCCGCCTGGATGCCATCCTGCGCAACGTGCTCTAGGTGATCCTGCTCGGCAGGGGGGTTGGACTAGATGATCTTCAGAGGTCCCTTCCAACCCTGCCCATTGTGAGATTCTGTGATTCTGTGAACATATTTCATCTTTCACGTACAGCCCAAAACTTAATCACAATTTCAGTTGGAAAGAAAGAACATTACTACATAAAAGACAGCTACCTTTTTTTTTTTTTTTTTTAATTGCAAGTACAAGAATGTAATACTGTCAGGGTGCTAGCTATGTGTGTTTAAGGACAGTCTTAAGATTTGTTTCCCTCCAAACTGAATGTCCTAAGGACAGTAACATTATCTGGATAAGCTGGGTAGGGTTCATCCCACTGGGAAGAGGTGGGGTTCTATCTAAGATAGTAATTGCAGGTCCCTCTAGAGTCAGTGGTGAGAGAGAGAGGCCTCCAGAGTTTGTTTCAGCTTACTGTAAGATAGAGGGAAACCTTCCTCTGGAATTACCAGTTTCTCTTCACTTGTCATTTTGTGGCCCTAAATAGCTGGTAGGAGGAGATACTCCTGCCCTTTCAGACAGCAAGAAATTATGTGAGGTAAATCCTGCCCTTTGAATCTAACCTTTGCTTTTAGGTGTCTATCTGGTCATCCAATCACAAATGATCTTTTTTGTGCATGATCAGCTGAAGTGGTAACTTAGCGGGTACATGTCTTAACTCTTCTCCACTTACAGGCAAAGCAATTTATTTAAGACACCTTCATGTTTTTGCAATATTGTAAACTACTAAACTTCAATTTTTAATAGTTTGAAAAAACAAACAAAAGGATTAAACTTGTAGTAAGACATTTTATGTGGTTACATCTACTGCACTGGGAGGAATAGTACCTTATCTAACCAAAACAGATGACCTCCAACACCACTTACAGCTGGTGAGCTTACTGCTGAGCTTTGTGTTAGACTTCCTGTAGAAATCCAGGGGAGGAACATTTCATTTCCCTCCTTGTCAAACAGTTAACGTATCTATTCATCCACTTAAATTCATCGTGAACACAGGAAATTCAAATGTGCTGGAGAAAACACACAGCCCCCAATTTTAGTGATGTTCAGTGCTATCAAGAAGTGCCAGTGTAGAGAGATTGTCTTCATAAGCTACACTCTCTTCATCTATACAGTTGCAACTCCTATATTGCCAATAGAAGACATCATAATGGTAAGAAAAAGGCAGTGTTAGGGCTACTAGATCCATTTCATGTTAAATTGCATATTTGAATATTCTTATTTACACTGTGATCATATAACAAGGCCATGGTTTTTCAGTCTATGAAATATATTTTCAAGAGAGTTGCACTAGCATTTTTGTCAGCATGGTGATTTTCACTTTGGGGCACATGCTATGAAATCAGCAGGGGAGAGAGTGACTTCCACTAACCGCAAGAAAATAATGGTTAATCATTAGTTAGGTTTGATTACTGTACATAGGGCTCAAACCAAAAATAACCTCTTTTCTGAACATTGTAGAATTTATTCAGAGTTGACAACAGTGGCAGCTTCTCTTACAAGTGCAGCTTCACAGCTCACTCCAACTAAGCTTCATGCAGCCAGAAGGACCATTCGCCAGCAAGGCTTAACTGGGAGTCCAGTGCTCCCTCTATAACTTTAAAAGAAAATAAACCTCTTTTACTCATGTGGCAGGTCTGGGACCTTATCCAAATTCTGTCTGAAAGGAATCATAATTGATATTACTAACTAATGATTGAGTGCTAATGTACCAGTGTGTCCCGGTGTGAGCCAGTAAACAGCGGAGCTGTGAAGTTTCTCTTTGGATTTTCTCCAAAGATGCCAAGGTTTCCTGTAGCCTGGAGAACCAAGTGAGGACCTAGTATTTCTAATCTGAAAGGGAGACAATGCATAAAAGATGTTCAATTACTCTGAAAAATAAATTCTTGAAGACTCTTTATACATGAAAAATAAGCATTAAAGAATGGAAAATGGATCTCTTCTGCTTTGTGTCACCTTTAAGATTTACAGCTCTCAAAGAGAATTTTGCCTAAAGATATCACAAATTTACTGCCTTTTAATGGCTTATTTTCAGATAGAGGAAGAATTTTTCATTTAGATACCAATTGGAATGCATTGGCAAAGTTGTTACTGGACAAAGACAGCAGGCAGAAAGAGTATTTAGCAAAGTTGTGTGTTGATGAAAGATACTCAAAGTGTGGTTTAAATGCATGAGGGAAGAAGAGAGCAGTTAGATCTCTAACTTTCATTTTAGCATTAGGTATCTGTCCCAGGGCTGTACTGGGGGTAGTGCCAAAAATGGGGTGTTTCAGACATGATCCTCTCCTCTACTTCCTGAATGGGAAGTTTAAGCCTTGCTCCCACTCTGCCTACTATAGATCAAGTTGTTGGGCCCCAGCATACATGCAGGTAAGGCACTATGGATGAACTAGGACACTTCATAGGGGTTGGTGAATTGCTATTCCTAAAGGCAAGCTCCTAGAGCCTAAGGGGTTGCTGTTGTCACAGCTTGGCAAGGACAACTTTTCTTTGTCCAAAAACCCCCTTGGGAGTCAGGGGCATGGTGATTTGCACATGATCACAGAGGAGGAAGCAGATGGAAAATTAAGGACTTACATGGAAATTTCCTGGATCTGTGGTGGCCAGTAAATGTATGTCTTCTTGTCATCTGACTATTTTTATCAGCTATATATGACTCCAGGGTGCAAAATACTGTATTAATCAAGTTATCAACTCTGACATAAGTAAAGGGTAATCTTCCAGAGAATTCCCTGTTCTTTCTAGAAAAAGACAACTCACTCTTTGCCTTGTGCAAAAGAAGCTGATAAATGTCTTTTTCTCCTCTTTCACTCTAGTTATTCGGAAACATGTAGGCATTGAACTGACATCTCTCTGCAGTGTTTTAATATAACTGTTGAGGGCAAGAAGTAAAAAAGAACAAGGACAAAAAAACATTTCATTCAGTCTCTCGTAACAGTGCCAATGGCAAGTTCTGCTTTAATAGGAAAAGGAACACTGCTGCTGCCTGTTGAAACAGAAAGAATATATTGCTGAAGAAAAAAAAAAAATCAATATAAATTATTTTAAATGTCCTGCATTATATTACTCCAAGTCAGACAAAACAGACAAAACAGACAAAAGCAATGCTATATGTGATGGAGAAAGGATTTAGCTAAATACAGAAAGGCATGAATTATTTAAAGGCTAATGGATGACAGAAACAATTCACCACAGATGACTTATGATCTGAGACTTTGCCTTACAAGCTTTTATAACATCAAGAAGAGTAGCTGTTGGGAACTAATGCAGCGAGGTGATGTGAAATGATAATGAATGAGAAGGAAAAGAAAAACAAGTGAGAAACCAACATATTTACACTGGGGTAAAGGCTATGCCTCTAGCAAGTCACCTTTTTTGTCACAATTGTTTGAGCAGGAGGCACTGGTGAGTCCTAAACAATGGGTCTCTGAGGTCATGCTACCTGACCTCATCATCACGTGGGGTCCTGTGGTCCAAGGGAGCCTATCTGACAGTGAGTTTTTCAGCAGCAGTGTAGTGCTGGGCTCTCCCCATCTCATGTGGCCCACTCGCTTTCCCTATTGCCCTTCTGACCCTGTGAGATGCCAAGGGCAAGTGGACAAAAGTGGAGGCACTTTCCTAACTAGCTATAGCTTTGTTCTCTCACAGAGAATGCTGACCACAGTGGCTCCATTACACACAAATTTTATTGCTGTTGAATCACTTCTTAGTGACCTTAAGCTACCTGGGACCAATTCTGTCCGCATGTTGCAGTCAGCACATTCAGTAGGTTAAACGAAAAGAAAAAATTACTGCCATAATAAGGTACCCACAAGGCTGCTGCAAAATCATTCACATAGCAACATTTGGAGATGGGGAGCTCTGCCCTGGCAGGAAGTATGGGAGCTTTCCCTTCATCCCTACTGCACATGCTCAGCGTGACATAAATCTTTCCGAGGTTTGAGGGGTAATGGAAACCTGTTGAATATTAAAAAAAAATTCCTTGTGTTTACCAATTTACAACTAACTGCAGTATAACTGCTTAAACAAGATGCAATCTAACTAACTTTATTGTACCTCAGTGTGCAAATAATCAATTATTTTTGAATAAATGGAAGTATGAACAGTCACATGTAAGTTAGCATAAGCAGTGTTACAAAATAATTTTAAAGCAATCAGAATGCAGATTAACTAAAAAAAATATCATCAGAGAGATCAGAGAACTTTAATTAGAAAAGGGTATCTGTATCATATGCTTAACTAATGAAAGAAATAGAAAATAAAAAATACAAAAAAGACAATAAAATGGCCAAAGATTGCCTTACCCAGTAAGTCCTCAGTTGTCCAAGGGCTGTAAATAAGAATGAAACTTGCCGAATAATATTTGTTTGCATGCATGTATATTTGATTTTGATGGGTAAATTTATCAAGTGAAATAGCCTGAAGAAAGCAGCTGTAAAGCATACACAAAGGAAGGCACTGACAATATATATTTGTAATGATAAAAGCCAGTTTGAGTGCTGGTAGTATTCCACACTTTTAAAGAATTGCCAGACATGAGCAAAAGGAGAAACAGTCAGCTACTGTCTGATCTTTCTAATAATAAAAAGGGCAGTTCATCTGTTATTAATGACACTTTCATATGCAGCAATGCCTAGCTTGCCATTTCAAAGCTATACTTATTTCCAGGATGCCTTTCCATTGGTGAAAATTTTTCTTTTTTCTTCCTGCACTAACTAATGATCTTCCAATGACAGAACAGACATCTACAGTAAGTAAGATTTTGCTAGGCATTTCCATCTGGTAAATTTTGCCTAGTGTGGGGTAATCATGTCCATCACTATTGTCTACTCTGTCTCCTAAGTCTATGGTTTTTTTTTTTTTTTTCTGGTCTGATTTCTTGGTAGTCATTTGCCAAAGCTTTGACGAGAAATTTCCCTCTTTTGTTTTCTCTTTTGTTAATATTTTCAGATAATTTCTTTTTTTCACTTTTTTTTTTTTTTTTTTGTCCTGACAAGTAATATCTGTGTGCAATACAAAATTGGTTTTTACTTAGCATGCAAGCTGTACAGGAATCATTCTCTTGCCATTTAAGTATGGCCAGATGCAATAAACAAATAAATAAAAAGAAAATGCCAACACATGGTACTGAGGCTTATTAATGTTTGAAGAGATTTACCAAACAACTGCATAATTTCACTGTTACCTGAAGTCTTCAGATCAGTATAACTGTTTTTGCGAAAGGTAAGGTCTAACTCAGCCCGAAACTTTGAGATACAATAATCACATGGTAAGCTACTTTCTTGCTTGCTGGTCAACAGATCAGACTAGATTGTTATTGCAGCTTCTTGGCCTTAATTTTATGAATATATAAAAGGTTACAAACTCCTCCACCACTCATATAGCTTCCAAAACAGAGTAAGTTATAAACAAAGAAAAGAAGCTGAAGAATATATAAGCTGTGTTTAATTGCTTAGTCTACACTTTAATTAGCATGGCAGAGTTAAATTTTTTCACTTCGAGAGAAAATTTCTTGGTGATCTTTAAACTCCACAGGCAGCATCTCAGTTTTGAGGTACTATGCTTACAGTTGGATATATCTCCGACTGCAAGTGGTAAATAGTGTTTGACACATATGGACTCTCTGCTTAGGAACCAAAATGTCACCAGGAAAAAATACTTAAGAGAAGAAAAATCCTTATGTGCATTTCCTCCATGCGTATGGAGACTAGTACAAAGGGGGGGAAAAAAAAGTATCCATAGTATCCATTGCTCTGGGCTCACCATGGCACATTTTCTGAACAAGTTTCCTACCCTCTAGACAGCTCTCAAAAATCTGTATAGTTGGCTCTCTCTTCCTTTATGGAAAAGCTGGAGAAGGAAGAAGTGAAAATTGGTGTATTGATATTGAAGAAAAAGGAGGATGAACAGCAAATAGATGAATTGGAGGACAAAATGAAAAATGCGCATATAGCCACGTGACACATAGGCTGATAGGAAAAGTGGCAAAACAGTTTCTAAACTGTGATAAAATACCAAACCTTCCTGAAATTAAAAGAAAAGAAAAGAAAAAAGAAAAGAAAAGAAAAGAAAAGAAAAGAAAAGAAAAGAAAAGAAAAGAAAAGAAAAGAAAAGAAAAGAAAAGAAAAGAAAAGAAAAGAAAAGGAAAGAAAAGAAAAGACTAGCAGGAAAACAAAAAAACAAAAGGAAGGCCCAAACTGTGAGACATTCATAACCTGCTGAAAGAACTGAGCAAGGAACAGGGCTGCAAAAACAGTAGGGAAGATTGGGTTTTATTGTTGGACAATCCACTGTAGTTTGTATTTTTTTTAACAGACAAATCTGAGCTGATTCTCCCTATGTGCTGTACTGACTCAGATTCCAGAATTTATTGTTGCCCCATGAGATAGATCGAGATAAATGAAAAACAAAACAGCACTATGACAGAATAAATGAATACCTTGCAATTTATGACTTAGCCTTAGATATAACGACATGATTCAGAATTTAAAAAAAAAAAAAAAAATTACATGTTCTGTATTCTGTTCCAATTTTCCAAGTTGAATGCATCAAAGCAAATTTGTTCCCAGTGCAATCCACAGGCTTTCACTCAGAGATGAGTTAGCTTGGAGCCAGCTGAAAGTCTGCTGGTTTCACAGGCTAAAGAAAATTTCCTGTCTCAGGAATAAGTGTTTTTTTCTATCCTCATTCTTAGAGGGTAAAACTCAGTTTTGTGGTTGAAGTGGCACATGAGGAATTCAGGATAGTGAGCTGGGAAAGGCTAGTGAGAATTCCGGTAGGATGAGAAGGAGACAGGTATGGTCAATAGGGGTAGGGCTCTATGGGGTTGAATGTAAGAGTTCAAGGTCAATGAGAGTTTAGGGGTGGGTTGGGTGAAGGAATGTGTTTTTTTCTTTCTTTTTCTTCCTTGAGCCTCACCTCTGTACCTGGGAAGATCATGGAGCAGATCTTCCTGGAAGCTATGTTAAGGCACATGCAAGACAAGGAGGTGATCCGGGACAGCCAGCACAGCTTCACCAAGGGCAAATCATGCCTGACCAATCTGGTGGCCTTCTATGATGGAGCAACTGCATCGGTTGACAAAGGACGTGCAATCGATGTCATCTACCTGGACTTCTGTAAGGCCTTTGACACAGTCCCACAAGACATCCATATCTCTAAATTGGAGAGATGTGGGTTTGAAGGGGGGACCATTCGATGGATAAGGAACTGGCTGGATGGCCACAGCCAGAGAGTTGTGGTCAACGGCTCTACGTCCGAGTGGAGGCTAGTGATGAGTGGTGTCCCTCATGGGTCCGTCTTGGGACCAGTGCTGTTTAATACCTTTATCAATGACATAGACAGTGGGATTGAGTGCACCCTTGGCAAGTCTGCAGATGACACCAAGCTGAGTGGTGCAGTTGGTACACCAGAAGGGAGGGATGCCATCCAAAGGGACCTGGACAGGCTTGAGAGGTGGGCCCACGTGAACTTAATGAGGTTCAACGAGTCCAAGTGCAAGGTGCAGCACCTTGGTCAGAGCAATTCCAGACATGAGTACAGACTGGGAGAAGAACTCACTGAGAGCAGCCCAGTGGAGAAGGACTTGAGGGTTCTGGTGGACGAGAAGCTCGACATGAGCCAGCAGTGTGTGCTTGCAGCCCAGAAGGCCAACTGCATCCTGGGCTGCATCAACATAAGCATGGGCAGCAGGTGGAGGGAGGTGATTGCCCTCTTCTGCTCTGCCCTCCTGAGGTCCCATCTGGAGTCCTGCATCCAGGTCTGGGGCCCCAGCACAAGAAAGACATGGACCTGTTGGAGCCAGTCCAGAGGAGGGTCACAAAGATGATCAGAGGGCTGGAGCACCTCCCCTATGAAGACAGGCTGAGAGGTTGTTCAGCCTGGAGAAGAGATGGTTCCGGGGAGACCTCATTGTGGCCTTTCAGAACTTGAAGAGGGCTTATAAAAAAGGTGGAGAGGGACTCTTTACACGGGCAGATAGTGATAGGACAAGGGGAAACTGTTTTAAACTAAAAGAAGGGAGATTCAGGTTGGATGTAAGGAGGAAGTTCTTTACTCAGAGGGTGGTGAGGAACTGGAACAGGTTGCCCAGGGAAGTTGTGGATGCCCCACCCCTGGAGGCGTTCAAAGCCAGGATGGATGGGACTCTGAGCTACCTGATCTAGTGGGTGGCATCCCTGTGGCAGGGGGGGTTGGAACTAGAAGATATTTAAGGTCCCTTCCAACTCAAGCCATTCTATGATTCTATGATTCTTTCTTTCCCACAGCTAGCCTGCTTTTTGGACATGTGAGGATCTCTGCATATCTACTCCTCCTGCTTCTACTCTTTTTCTTGCCCCAGGTTGTGGTCCACCTTCAAACTGCAACCTAACTTGCCTCCACTCTTTCAATAGTCTCTCTCCAGCCTTTTAGCAGAAGCAGACCAAACCTTTTGCACAGTGGTCAAAATTTAACATATGTCTCCCAGTCATGTTTTATAAGTAAATGTGCTGAGCAAGCATATCCTTAATTAAGACTCGACCCAGAAGACCTGGAGCATTAAAACCTGTCATCATGAAAATCCAGAACTGAACACACATCAACTCTGGTCCTGAAGAAACAGGACCTTCTATGTAAGATTATGCTCAGAATTTGTATTCAGGCTTCTAGGGGAGAACTTCCCTTAACTATATGTAAAATCTTTGGTTTTAAATAATAGATATTTCAAATTTGCCTTTAAGGAAGGTATCAGGCATAAATTATCAGCTATAATCAGGTATCAGTTTCTCTATACCAGCTTTCATAGTGCATCTGTTAAAGAAATGTCCTTTATTCCAGTAAGAAAGCCCATTGCCACCTCTTTTTAGCAGGTGAACAATGGTACTCTGTATAATATGTTCCTTTAGATGAAATCTATATTCAAATAACAGTTAAATAAAATATTTTGGTTTAAATCTACAGACTTCCTAGGCATTTTAAATGTCTTTAATGCAATTTCATTGAGGGAGGAGAGAAGAAATGATCTCCAAATATTTGCCTATTGGGCAAAACTGGAAGACAGGTGTATGAGTAGCAAAAACTCTTGTATGGGAGAGTGCTAGAAGATACTACAGAGAAGTGATAAGTTTTGTGTGCTGCAGTTTCGCCCTTTTTTTTTTTAATACAGGCTTAAAGTCAATAGTTCTAAAGAAAATGTGAGCTCTGAGTGTCTATAGGCAATATGTTGCCAAGGAAAGGTTTCCATCATTTGATAAAAAAAGTTTGTTGCTACAAACTGTATTAAAACTGAGTACTTGGTACCACTTAGTTCACCGATATACAACTAATATGAATCAATTGAGGTCATATTATTTCTTGCAATGATTTCCTTCAAGCTGCATTCAAGCCCTTCCTGGTTTTTAGGAGAGTACAAGAACTAGTTCAGGCAATATAAGTTTTTACTTTGCCCCAAGTGTGACTAAAATTGAAAAGATTTCATTTATTTATGTCTATAGCAGTGGCCTTAATCAGTGACTCAGGGGTAATATGTAACATATTGCTCAATGAGTTTCACCACCGTGACTCAGCCATAGGAAGTTGCCCTTATTACAGACCTTTTTGACACAGAGAGCATGATATGTTGTTGTCTACATCTGTTACTCAGTATTGTTGCTCAGGGGCTACTAAAGGTGAGGGACTGTTAGCTTGAACGTTACAGTGATTTATTTTGTGCTGTTTTCTTCTTCTGAGATGTACACAGCTTTTAATTTCATCCTAAATCATCAAGCATTAAGCTGCAACAGACATTTATACCAAGTTATACCTGCCCTATTGGCAATCACGTTAATTGGAATGTAAAAGCAGTTTTACCCTGCTGGGCAGCTAAACTCCACCACAACATTCTCTCAGTCCCCCTCCTCAAAGGAAGGGGGGAGAAAATAAGATAGAAAATGGCTCAAGGGTTGAGATAAGGACAGGGAGACCAATTACCAATTACCCTCATGGGCAAAACCAACTCAACATAGGGAGATTAATACAATTCATTGCCTATCACTAACAGACTAGAGCAGTGAGAAACTAGAAGCAAACTAAAAACACCTTCCCCCCATCCACCCTCTTCTACCTCCTCCCCCCGAGCAGCGCAGGGGAACGGGGAATGGGGGCTGCGCTCAGCCCACATCGCTTCGTCTCTGCCGCTCCTTCATGGTCGCTCTGTGCCCCTGCCCCAGCGTGGGGTCCCTCCAACGGGATGCCGTCGTTCCCGAACGGATCCTGCGTGGGCTTCCCACAGGCTGCAGCTCTTCAAGAGCTGCTCCAACATGGGTCCATACCACGGGGTCCATCCTTCAGGAGCTAACTGCTCCAGCACGGGTCCCCCACGGGTGGCAGCTCCCACCGGATCACCTGCTCCTGCATGGGCTCCTCTCCACGGGCTGCAGCTCCGGCCCGCAGCCTGCTCCTGGGGGGCTCTCCATGGGCTGCAGCCTCCTTCAGGCCACATCCACCTGCTCCACTGTGGACTCCTCCACGGGCTGCAGCATGGAGATCTGCTCCATGTGGTACCCCATGGGCTGCAGGGGGACAGTCTGCTCCACCATCGTCCTCACCATGGGCCACAGGGGAACTTCTGCTCCGGCGCCTGGAGCACGCCTCCTGCCCTCCTTCTTCACTGACCTTGGTGTCTGCAGGGCTGTTTCTCACTCTTCTCTCTCTCAGCTGTTGTCGTGCAGCAGTTTTTTCCCCCCTTCCTTAAATCTGCTCTCCCTGAGGCACAACCAGCATCGCTCACTGGCTCAGCTCTGGCCAGCGGTGGGACCCTCTTGGAGCCGGCTGGAGCTGGCTCTTAGCTGACCTGGGGCAGCTTCTGGAATCTTCTCACAGAAGCCACCCCTGTGGCCCCCCTGCTACCAAACCCTTACCACATAAACCCAATGCAGTGTGTAATCTGGACAGGCTATAACAAAAGCTGTATGAGATGTGTGCACATTTCAGATCATTACTCACACACTCTGGTTTTGCTTTCTGCACAATAACTGAATGACTGCACTTTCCGAACTTCGCTGGAAACCTGATATTACCTCAGGATGTATGAGTGTGTGGAGCACACAGGGGAGAAGAATGGAACAACGCTGTAGTGCAAAGAAAATCCCCCAGCATTCTGGAAGAGTTATAAATATGTGTGTGAAGGACATCTGGAAATAAAACGACCTTGGTTATCATTTTCACTCATGCAGGTACTTGCAGATGAGGAAGAGTGATGAGTATGGGAACAATGATGAGCTAGAATGACAAAATGTTAATAAACCCCTCAAATTTGGCTCTTTAAAGGTCAGAAACTTTTTAACATTAAAACATTGAAAGACTGGAAAGTAGTATAGCATACACTATAAATCTTCTAGCAGAAGCTTGCAGAAAGCTATAAAAAAATCAGTGTTACAACATACATATGATTGAATTTCAATGAATCATCTTTTATAGTGGCCATGACATGAAATCTCCATTGTCTTCTGAAAGTGAAGGTTAGAAGTCATACAGTGTTTTACATTGCTCAGATGTTTATTTAGAATTCTGAAAACAGCATAAAGGAAGGCAGAAAAAATAAAGGAGATACTAAAAACTATGCAAGACAACAAAACAACTGTTGTTCTTTTATACACACATAGTCAACTGGAATAAAAAAAAAAATCCTCATCTTGGTACTATATTTCATTTGATTAGTGCAAAAATCAAGAATGCCTTGTTTTGGCAACTGTTGTTTTATATATGACAAACCTAAACTACACATCCAAAGTTTTTCGGGCTAGAAGACTTTACGATTGCATTTTTTAAGTGACTAGATTAAGCTCTGATTTCATCCTGCAATTTATTGGTTAACAATATGGCACTGAAACTTTAAACACAGTTCTGGGAGAAATATATTCAAAAAAAAAAAAAGAAAAAGAAAAAGAGATGAAGACTCATACGTATGATTTTTAAGTTTTTCTGGCTGGAGGTATAACTGGTCATCTTGCAACAGTGCTAAACTTTCCTACACCAGGAAGTTTCACATGCCAGCTGACTCCTATTTTTCCTGCACTAACCATGTTTCAATAACTAGTCATGCATGTTGCAATTACACATACTCTCATGGGATTGGTAACTGGCTTTTCATAAAATAGTTGAGTCTGATCCTACTGTAAATAGCAATAATTATGTTCTGAGTGTCTGAGATATGTAATATACACTATAGGCCTAATCTGGAAAGTGATTTTCCCTTATTTTCCAGCCAAATAAAAACTTAATTGTGCCATCATATTTTGCTCCAAAAATATTTAATAAATTTATGAAAGACAAAAGTTACACTCATAGCATGGGAGAGTTAAGGAAGAATGGATTATTGCATGACTGGCCTCTTAGAATGGGATTTTGGGAGTATGGTTCAGTTTGTGCTTTTAACACTGACTTCTGATGTCACATGGGACAACTGCTGGTGATCTCTGTGCCTAGTATCCTTTCTTGTCTGCCAGAGAAGTTTGGCCTCAAGCTAAGTTGGCTTATATTTTGGGGGGCTCAGTTCTAGAACTTTAAAGTTATTTTGGTGCTCAGGGTAACTAGAACTATATAAGTAGATGCAACAAGCAATGATAATGATGATGATTGTAATAAGAACAGCAACAACAATAAAATAGATAGATAGATAGATAGATAGATAGATAGATAGATAGATAGATAGATACCAGTGTCAGAAAATCTACACTGCCCCCTCTTGATAACATGGTCCAGATTACAACAGATGATCTAGTAGACGTGATTGTAAACCTCGTGTGTGAATAGAATATCAAGAACTCTGCTCTGAGAGGATGTTTGCCCCCAAACTGATAACACTAACTGGAGTGAGTTCAGAGGAGGGCTACTAGGATGATTAAAGGACTGGAGCACCTGTCGTACGAGGACAGGCTGAAAGTGCTGGGCCTGTTTAGCCTGGAAAAGAGAAGACTGAGGGGAGACCTCATTAATGTATATAAGCACCTGAGGGGAGGGTGTCGAGAGGATGGAGCCGGTCTCTTTTCAGCTGTGCCCAGAGACAGGACGAGAGGCAGTGGGCACAAACTGAAACACAGGAGGTTCCGGCTCAACACGAGGGGGCACTTCTTTACTGTGAGGGTGACAGAGCACTGGAACAGGTTGCCCAGAGAGGTTGTGGAGTCTCCTTCTCTGGAGATATTCAAAGCCTGCCTGGATGCCATCCTGCGCAACGTGCTGTAGGTGATCCTGCTCGGCAGGGGGGTTGGGCTAGATGATCTTCAGAGGTCCCTTCCAACCCTGCTCATTCTGTGATTCTGTGAAAGTAACAATGAAAAAGTTTGTTTAAGGCTACCTATTGTGGTTTAACCCTGGCAGGCAGCTCAGCACCACCCAGCCTCTCACTCTCTCCCCAGGTGGGATGGGGAAGAGAATCAGAAAGCTAAAAGTGCAGGAACTCAGGGGTTGAGATATGGGCAGTTTTCTCGGCAAAGCAAAAGCTGCGCACACAAGCAAAGCAAAACAAGGAAATTCGCTACTTCCCATTGGCAGGCAGGTGTTCAGCAACAGTCAGGAAAGCAGGGATCATCACACAGAACTCCAAACGTCCCCCCCATCCTCCTCCTTTACCCCAGCTGTTATTGCTGAGCATGACACCACGTGGTATGGGACATCCCTTTGGCCAGTTTGGGTCACCTGCCCTGGCTGTGCCCCCTCCCAGCTGCTTGTGCACCCCCAGCCTCCTCACTGACAGAGCAGCATGAGGAACTGAAAAGTCCTTGACTCAGTGTAAGTACTGCTCTGCAACGACTAAAACATTGGTGTGTTATCACCACTATTTTCACCAAAAATCCAAAACACAGCATTATACAAGCCTCTACAAAGAAAATTAACTCTATCCCAGCCAAACTCTTACCCAAATTGAACAGTAACTTGGGCATTGCAAAGAGATTTTACAGAAAACAAGGAGTCAACTTGAAAAGAAACATGGGCTTCTTCAGAATATGGAGTGCAAAAGGGAGGAACCCCTACTTTGGGGATTAACTATAGAAGCGTGTTATAAATTTGGGGTTCATTAGCATTTTGTATGTGTGTATTATTGTCAACATTGATGATACTTTATTGTGAATGTGTAGTTCAGGATAACTACACATTTGGTGGTTAATTATGTATCATTAGTAAAATAATAAACTGTTTCAATACTGCTTTCCACTGCTTCCTTGTGTCATACCAAGTATTATTTATGGTCTTGACCCTTAAAACTAAAAAAAAAAACAGAAAGGAAAAGGCACAGTAGTGTAGAGAAAGAGTAAAAAAACTTAAAAATCAGATGCCAAGGGCAAGATTGCTTCTGTAAGTCGTAATTAATTACACTTGCACAGTCAAGATATATTGCTAGCAAAGATGACCGTGACTCTCCTTTTTGCTTCCTGAGATATGCCACCAACCAGCAGTTAGGAGAGCACAAGATCTGTCTTGTGTCTAGATAATAAGGTAGAATTTTTACACCAATTTAGTTTCATAGAGTATGAACCGACAGAGAAAATTTAACAAAGTAATAGTTTTGATATACTATTTATATGGAACTTTTTTGCTTCATATAATTTTGTTCCAGTTGTAGTTCTTCTATAAATACAAAAGCAAAAAGACAGTTCCCTCAGCAAGGTAGTCTGAGATGGGCTTTTTGCAGGTGAAGCACAGAACTTGCACCTGCCTGGCATAAAGAGTGCAGTGGTGGTCTGGCTGTTGCCCTGAGTCTGATCAGCCCTCAGGCCTGAATATAACATAGATATAGGTGGATGTTTCTGCTGTTGCAGCCCCTTTGACGTTCAGTATAGACTACAGTATTGCCTGGAGTTCCTTGTACAAGAGCTTTGCTTTCCAACTACAGTTGGAAACCTGTACATTTGCATGGGAGTACATGGGATTACTGAGGCACAATTGTTCCATTGTAGGGAAGCCAGCAGTTTCTCTACATGACGTTATTCCACATGTGATGCACACACCTGTTCAGAAGGAGTTGCCGTGGTGGTCTCCATCACCACTATCCTGAGGTGCGACCTACTTTCAAAGTGCATTGTATGCTTCCCTTATCAAAAAGAAAATCTCATGTAAAGATGGGATACTTAAGAGAAAATATGGTTTAGTGGTATCCATTATAGTTTTTGGACAGATTCATGTGATTGGGCTCACTTGAAGAGTAAGAACTTGTTGGACATTGGCCTCAGAGATACAGGAAGCACACCAGATAGTTTAGTGGTCCTTTCTGGTTTCAGACTTGATGAGATGACTTGAAGACAGGCTTAGCCTGAATCGCTGACATAGTATTTGCATACTTTTTGTTGGTTTCATTGTGTGTGCATCTGGGTCAAAACTGTAAGCCATGAGGTTGTTTTTATTTTCACTCCCAAGACTTAGCAAGAGATTTTAACGATTGTTCCGTAGAACAAAAGGAAGAAGGTGAATTTCTATCCCAAAAATTATGAATTTTATCTTTTCTGGACAGGATGACATTTTGATTTTGAATGGGGGAGCTGGAATGAGTGAAGGTCTGTGGTAGGAAGAATAACTAATAATCATCAACATCTGCAATAGCCTGTGCTCAGTCACAGCCACCATGAAATATCTTTGAGAGAAAAGCCAAATTTTCTGAAATGAGCAATCTATAGCAATCACAAAAAGGCTTGCTATGTCCCCAGTTTAATCACAGCTGGTGGCAACAGCAAAAATGACTGAAAGTGCTTGTGTGCACTAATGACTGCAGCTAGAAAAATGCATGGCAGTAGAGCTGTAAGGTGTGCATGGGGGCAAATCCACAGTATATTTACGTTGCATTTGTGAACCTCTCATGCTCCTTTGTATCAGAAGAAGAGGAATAGATAACAGGTTTTTTTTTATACCAAGGCTGAATTCTACACTGATACACATATATTTTGTTACCTACCAGTGAACCCAAAGCTGTAAAGAGCTTAGCACCCATTGGGCTGTATGTGTGGGAATCTGGGGCACTGAACTTGTCATATCTTCTGGGCCTCATATCATTCAACTAAGGAATAGACATTTTATTAGAAGCTCATTAAAGCAAACCTGGCAATTTTAAAAGACATGACACTAAAGGCCCTACTACTTAAGCCACCTGAGAATTGCGATATAAAATCATCATGAAATGCTCAGCCTGAAATGTCTGATCATAGTAAAAGTGAATAGTTAAAAAAGGACAAGTTATAGATCCACACATTTATTGGACTTTATAGATGCAGGTGGTGAATTTTATGAATTAGATCATCAGGATATTCCAGTTATTTCTGGTTGTCTGAAAACCTTATTAATAGTGTATAATGCTTTATCTATCACTTTTATTGTTTTAATTAAGGCTGGGTCATCATAAGGTCTTGTCTAAAAATGACCCCTTCTTATTCATTAGATTTAGTTCCCTGTTTAGCTCATCTGTGCGTTACTGTATATGGTTAAGTAGGATAGGTTTGCAATAATCTGTTTGCTCCAGGCAGCACAATTTGCCAAGGCAGTAAAATAGAGTGAACTGGATTGTACCCCTGCTCACACCTCATCAGCAGATTGTTTCCTGCAGCCCAGTTCCTGGACGAGTGTTAAATGTGAGCAAATCCACCGAGGGCAATCAAAATGCACAGGTATTACTTAAGGCAGAAAAGGAAAACAATCAGCTTGCCCAGACCACTGGCATCACCGTTTAGCCTTGCATGACCTGTATTACTGGAGCTGGTGTGTAGGGAAGAAAACTGTCGTATTAACATTTAAAGCCCAGCAATGATTTTTCCAGGCCAACATTTAGTAAAAGATACAATTAGATTCATTCCTATTAATATATATGTATGTGTATGTGCGCGCGTATGTGTGTGTTTGGAATTACTAGGGACAAAACACATGGATACTTATGATGATACTTTTACCAGACACTTTATGTTATGACTCTACATTAGTTCAGGATGATAATTTCTAAAGAGAATTTTATTGATTTTTTTCTTGTCAAGTTACTCATTCAGAGTCTCAGCTGTGTGAATCAGCACATCTAATTTGAAGTTGGCAACATAACCAATGGTCATATTCATCCATGGTGTGAGCTTATTAAGAATATGAATTTGGCCTGGTATACTGCTGCACTTTTTTGGGGAAATAGTTTAAGACATACCTCCACGGATTCCATCAGAAAGCCAAACAATGTCAGGTTGGGCATCCGCAAAGTCATATTAGAAGGTATTTTGGTGCTTTCTATCCAGAGGTAACCAGCAGTAGTAAGAGACAAAGAAATGGAGTTCCATGTATAATTTATTTGTTTCATAAATATTGTTTATTTTTTTCTTTAGAGAGACTAGTTCATAACACTTTTGGCAACCTTAGTGTAGAAAGGCAAAAAAAGACAGAAATTATATGCACAGAAGAATACAAATGCAACACTGCTTCATTTGTATACAGAGAAAAAAATTCTTGTGAGATGGCTGTCAAAAGATGAAAGGATTTGATTAAAATATGTAACCAATTAGGCATGATTTTTACTTTTTTATTAATGTATTTTAAATTAGTTGACTTAGATGTTCATTTTAGTCTTTATTTTTGTTTTAAACAAAAGCTTTCTTCCCTTGTGTTCCATTTAACTAAAGCGAGTGATTCAATTTTATGGTAAACTAACCAATTTAACAATTTCTTTAGCTATCTGTAAGTCCTTAAATGGATCTGGCATTTTCTTTGCCCTATTTCTTATTAATATATATGCCAGATGCATTACCTCACTTCCAGTTTCATTGTAATGAGAAGGCGGATTGCTTTTTTTTAATTCTCATTTGTCATCAGTGCAGCAGTCCTGGAGCACTAGAAGTCTATCTTTCCGTTTAGTTCTTGTAGTCTGAATTTTGACCACTGTTTGGAAACAAACTTCTGCAATACCAAGGGCTGCAAGAAGGATCCTCATTGAAGGATTAATTAGCCTATATTGGACCCAATCAGCATTTTGGACAAAATTAAACTGGCAGCATTGAGTTTTGAATTGCTTTTGAGGACCGTGAAAATAAACTGGCTTTTGCTGGTCAATAAATGATCAACACCAGGAAAATCTTAAAAGGGAAGAATAGCTCTTTTTCTTCTATCAAGATGAAAGACTAACCCTTGGATTGTGAAGTCTGGAAACAGAGTTGGTTGTGTTATTAACAATAAAATGTTTTGCCAATGAGTCTTGAAAGCCTGGCTCTATTTGTAGCTAGTACTTCAGGATTCCTCCGTGGGTTGTTGTCCTATACAGAGTTCTCATTACTTTCTGGAACATCTGCAAGAATGGAGGTGGAGAATGTTCACATTTGCTGTTGCTGTTCAAATTACCAAGCACTTGGGTTTTTGAGTCTGATATTGAATCAGACACTGCTTTCTCCCTGTGTTTCCACTCACATTTCTCTTGTGTGCTTTTAATTGCCCATACTCCCACTCTGACTTCACCTCCTGCAAGGAAAAAAACACCTCCAAAGCCTGGGAGCTCTTGTTAGCACTGCAGAAATTGGGTTGTACTTCGCATTTGGTGGTGTTGTACACATAAAAGCAGACAAGAGAAGATAAACTTGAGAACCGGAAAGCTTTGTACTAGAAATCTTGTACCTATAAACAACTTCGTTACAGTTGCTCCATGGTAACAGATGAGCAGATGGGAGCTTAGTTTGTCCATGTTTCAACTCAGATAGATAGACATGAGCTAGCTGGGTATGTGACGCATGGCATCTGTCATATTACTGGACTGAGGCTTTGTAAACTTGGTATACTTTCTAGCAGATCAGTTGTGTAACATGGATTTATCACACAGAGTTTGAGCTTTCCTTAGGAAGAGTTATGGGGTTCCCATTACAATTCAGGTTTAAGAATAAGGATTTTAAAAATAAAAGATTTGGCATTTTTATGTGTGCTTTTTAAATTGTTTTTGGAGGTTTTGAAGTACTTGTACAGAAACAAATTGTAACTTTGGCTTCACTTGTGTCATTTATCCACTGAACCCTATCGAGAATTTACCCCTGAAATTGTATCTTCACTTAGGGAATTTTTACCAAATAAATGAAATTTTCTGTGCTAGTTAGTAGTGAAAATAACAGTCAGAGAAAAGAAACTGTAAGTAGGCAGTAAATTGACCTCCACCTCTTTCTATAGGAATAAACATATTTTACTGTGTTTTCTTTATGCGCAGCTGCTCTATCTCCCGCTGTTCTCTTTTTCCACTGCTGTGCTAATAATGTTGATGCTGGAAACACACTTCAGTGATCCAAGTCTTGCTGAGGTCAGTTCTGATTATTAGCAACAGGAGCTGGACTTTGCATGGCCATTTATCTTTGGGTTTTTGAGACCAACGACGAAGTGGGGAGTGCTTCATTTCTACCAGTAAAACCACCACCACCACCACCACTAGAAATGACGGTCTGTGGGAAAAGCACATTTTGCGCCTTCAGGGTTTCTGTCTCTCTTGTGGAAAGAGGTGGCTGATGGTCTCAGGGGTGTGTGTGTTACTTGGTGAAAACGAGTTGGTGGTGCATGTCCCCTCTTCCTGAAGCCTAGCCTGTTTCTTTTGCTTGTACTGATGACCAGCTGTCAGCTGCTTTCCAAGCTGGTCTACCAGTGAGCATTTCTCCAACTGGCTGTCATTGTGAGGATGTGCATATTTCCACAGCAACCTGTTCCCTCTTTTGATGTCTGTGTGGGCAGGCATCAGATCAGAAAATTCCCTGAGTTGGATTTCTATTTCTCCTTTTAATGCAATCACATATGTTTCAGTGCAGGGATTTGTATTGGTTGCCAGCAATGTTTTTCTGTAAGGAATTGTGCTTGTCTCTGCCAAAGTCATATATGTGAGCATGACAAAAATTATTATCCTGAGTAAAGTTGTGTATTGTGTTACATAACCCCTTAAAAGGAAAAAAAAGGAGCAATAGCTAAAGCAGCACTTATGTTTATGAGCAGTATTTCATTGCATTTGTTCCTTTTAATGTAATGCCTCTCTGACACAGATGCTTAATCTACCTTTTATTTTCAAGAATGCTGTCCAATAATTCTCATTTCAAATCTACCAGTACACCACCCTACTGTCCTTCAGCTAATTTTTTCATAAATCTTTCCTTTCAAATGTTGTAAGGAAGTAGCTGAGGTTGTTGCTTTTTTTTTTTTTCTTTTTCTTTTCTTTTTTCTTTTTTTGGGAAGTGGTGGGTGGTGGGCTCCGACAGTCCTGGCTGCTGTGTAGAAGCAGAGGGGAGGCCATCCTTTTTCCAATAGGTGATGTATCTGGTGTAAAGGAAGACAGCAGTGTCCAAGTCAATTTGGGTAGTTCACAAATTTCAGTATGGTGGCTAGGTGTACCATTTGCTTTCTCTCTTTAGTGTAAGCCATATGTACATCTCTTTGCCTCTCTTGGAGGTGTCAGCCAGCTGAAGCACCCTATTTTTATATTTATCAACAGATAACTCTTAATGGATGCCATATTCTACCCCAATGTGAGTAGGAGGGAACTAAATTTTGCCGTAGACAGCCACTTTTGGAGCTAGCTATCCAGGATGCTCTTCATTTAGACACTGAGGTCAGTGGGATAGTTCAAGAAGAAAAATGCTTCTCAATGTCCTTCTCTTAGTTTTTTTTCCCTCATACTTGGGTATTTATA
>VXAL01001493.1:132994-145607 GCA_013399475.1 Chauna torquata | reverse complement strand
TCCCCACCAATATGGCATGACTTTGAAAACTCTGGAATGAAAGACGACATGAATAAAAAGTCTTGCATTCCAGAGCAGGGGGTATACTCAAGAAGGGGAGGGAGCAGTGGGGAGAGGAGAACTAGGGCTTTGTCTTGCAAAGCATAACAGCATGTTTATAATAGAGGAAACACATACCCTTTTAAAACTGACTTGATTGGAAGAAAATTACTTTTAGCCGGCTACTGAAATCCCTAAGCACATGCTGGTTTGTTTAATGGGAACCGATTTTGAAAGCATTTATGGAATGTATAGAGGGATCCTGTCTGAAAACATATACAAGGAAGGCATACCAGCTGCAGTTATTCCCTTCATCCTCACTGACATTAGCAATTTAAGATCTAGCCAAGCACAAAACACCCATGACCTTCTGAGCCATGCAGTCCCAAAAGAAAGCAGAGTTGAGCTCCGCAGTTAGTCAAGCCATTATGAATAAACATCACTGTACCACAGAAGACCTAAAATAAATCTGCAACAGTATTGAGACCTGTGAGACAGTTGAATAAGAAAAATTTTTAAATGGTGTTTTCCTTCACATGTTGCAATGTGAACATTGCATCCTTCTGAGGATCTTCATACCCTGTAAAGCTAGCCAGTGAACAAGACTGAGGAGGACTGTAGGTATTGTCATTGATTCTTCTAGCTTTATAAGTCATCCAACAGTGCTGAATCATGCTTCTATCTGTTTTCTGCCTGTTTATGTGGAAAAAAGTAATCCAGAGTTTACACAAACACCTGTGTAGTATATGACTCTAAATACTTCCTAACATAAACACTGAATAGTTCCTCTTATACACCCTATCAGAAACTTGGAGAAGAAAAATGTTGTGCCATTACATTCCAACTCTAAATGCTGCTGTTTTAAAAGATCTGTTCATTACAGGAAATTTGCCTGCTTAAAGTGTTTTTGTTTGTTTTTTTTTTTTTTTGTTTTTGTTTTTGTTTTTATTTTTTTCATTTTTTTTAGAGTTTTGAATCNTTTTTTCAGAGTATAGAATCATTTACAGTATACATAGAGACAGTAAATTAATATTTCTTTAGTTAACCTCCTTTTTAACAGTCTTTGTTGTTGTTAAGCAGAACTTCTGTTTATATTATGACTCTCCAAACAGGTGCATCAATGTGAGTTCAGGGAGGAGGTGAAAAAAGCAAGAGAGAGAATGAGGTGCTGGAGGCAAAATGGGAGTGGGAATTTCCTAAGCTAAATCACTAATTTACAGTTCTAAAACCTACTCTAAAGACGTTAGTGTGGGACACATTATTACAACTTCCTTAGTTACCTTCCCAAATTGGAAGAATGTCTGCTGAAGAGATTCAGGAAAATCCCCAAAGTACTTTTTGGCCTTTTAGCTTTTACAGGTAAAGCACGGTCTAGGATGAGAGGATTCCTAGAGGCTCTTGTGTCCTCAATGAGTTCTCCTGACCCCGAGTTGTCAAATAGCCCAAGGAATATCATCCCATGCCAAAATGTTTTTTTAACAATCAAAGTATTCAGCTACTTCAATTACAAATTCAAAAAGTGGTTTGGGATAAATGGAATTGTATTTGGAAGGTGAATGAACTATTATTCACAATAGAACAAAGAGAAATATCCAACTCAACTTCTGAATTTGGTTTTCTAGGCAAAGACTGTCTCGTAACAAAACCTGTATCATTTAAAATATATAATCATATGATTAAAATTGATTTTATGATACGTAAGGTTCTAGAGGGCTTCTAGTCAACATCCATCTTCATGATGAGATAAGATTACCTCCTGAGAAGAGAAAAAGATGGGAGCTTGCCGAGATGGCTCTTGTGAGTCCTCAGCAGGTTTTTTTGCTGCCTTCCATAGAGAAAATAAAAGAAGGAATGATGATTAATGTTGCCTGCATTGTTGGCAACATTAAAAAATATATTTAGCCCCTGAGTCCATAATTCTTAATAAAATTGTTATAAATGTGCTTAGTTAATGATGTGCATAATATTATAAAACTTTTGAACGCATTAGGAAAGTCCAAAAAGTGCCCAAGGCACACTAAAAGTACGCACAGGGGATTCTGAGGTAATATTTCACTCTTATTTTAACAAAAGCAAGTACTCCTAATAAAAATGAGGTGTTAATATGTAATAAAAACCTCTTTCTCATCAGCATTACCAAGGTTGTTTTTCATTGATCAAAAACTACAGTCATAAATTAATTCTTTTAATCTTTGCATAGAATTAACTTCTCTTGCACACAATATTTGGTATTACATTTCTATTTGTTATTTCTCTCTTTCTAAGACATGACTGAGAAACAAGGGCTCTACTCTCTTACTATTAACTTGAATATTTAAGTATTTTACATCCCCATAGCATGTCAAAATTGTATTTCATATGAAGACTGGGAAAGAAAAAATCTGTCGTTCATATGATTACCATTACCCCTTCTATCATCTCTTCTACAGTCAGTCACATTCTATTTTGGTCATTTCCAATACAAAGGTTTCTTCATGGTCCTAGTCATTCTCCTGGGCTGTAGCGGATTATGTGTTGTTTGATTTTATTGTTTTTAATTTGAATGCCAGAGAGTCACTCTATCTCAACACAGCAACAGGTCAGTCAGGTCTTGTTTTACACCCTTATTATGTGAAAAGAAGTATGAATACTCTCTAAAGTGTTGCAAGTAAGAAAAGTCATTCACTGTGGTTGGCTTGTCAGGAGAACACTAATTTCCTTTTGCAAATCTCTTGCACTGGATGAAAAGGAATCTTACTATAAGCATTGCATGAGAAATGTTTGCAGATGATCCCTCTGCCATGTGGTTAGTTCGATGTAAAGTTTTTGTCATGTGCAGGCAAAGCTCACCTCCAAGAAGGGTGACCAGAGAGTACAGTTATCTAAATCAGAGAACACAAAATAATGCAATGATAAGAATATAATATTTTAATAATTTGGTTTTGATAGGTGACATTCACTGAGTAGCAGTTTTCACTGGGTCTTTCACAATTATCTTTCTGCCAGTCTTTCTTTTCTCCCTGAAAGATTAGGTACCTCAGATTACATACAATGTAGATACAAGTGCAGTCTTATTCTAACTACCTTGCACTTATCACTGAACCCTATCTTCTGTTCATGCTAGTTTAACGTGTAGGTTTATGTAGAGCTATTATTTCTGCAAGTTGTGGTAAGAACTTCTTGAAAGTTATTATGCAGGACCTCGCATCGCGTAATATTGATGAGTAAGAACTTGGAAATGGTAGACAAAAGACTTTTCTGAGTGAGTTTTTCACAACATGTGGTACAGGAGGAAATCAATCTTAAAGTTCTCTAAATGGAACAGTGGAAGAATAAAAAGCTGAAACTTTTAGGGAATTTGGAGAATATTCAGAAATAACCTTTATTTTTCATGGTATGTGACTAAGCTGAAGAACCCAAGTTGTTTATCCAACTTACAGAAAACTGTTAGAGGAATGTAGCTAGCATGGAATCAAAAGACCTTAAAATCTCACCAAGCTCATCTGTGTGCATAAGCAGGGTCAGCTAAATGTAGGTAACTCCTGATGGTTGCTTGTCTAGCCTTGAATGTCCCCACTGACAGATACATCATGTATCTCTGTATTCCAACTGATTCCAGTGCTTAATTATAACCTACCATTGGAATCTTCTAATGACAAATGCAAATCTCTAGCTTCTTTTCCATACATATGGAGAACATCTTATTCCCTTCCCCTTTTACATAATGAAGACCTGTTCCAAGTATGCCATTGCTTTTCTCTTCTTCATCCTTTAAAATCAGTTTTTGCAGTCTGTTCTTGCAAGATGTTTCCAAGATATCTAATAGACTCCTGCCACATACAGAAAGCTATGTTGTACATTACTCCACAGAAAAATAAAATATGGGGGTTATCACATTTTCAAATAGATGTTACAAGAACAAGATGAAAATAGGGGGAAAATTATGTTTTTCTCTAGAAGTTACTACTAAATATGCTTATAAAATCGTACTTCCATTAGGTTCGGGGGCGGGGGGAGTGAGGGTGGAGCAGATGAGGAGAGTGGGAGGAAGTACCAATTGTTACTTCATAACTATGTTCATTTCATGGCTTCATTAGGAGTTGTACTTGATGCTAGGATAGAAGACAGGAAAAGTATAATGAGATTCTGAAGACAGCTGAAGGGGTCTGTGCCCCTTGGAAGGCTGCTTTTGACCCGTGGCAGAGGCTGAACAATTTTATTCCCCTTTGAAGTTTAGATTGGATAAAAGAACCTAAAGAACAGATACACTCGCTGGTCATTTTAGAGAAGCATGAAAAACATTTCTCTTGTATGGCCCCAGAAGCATTTATGAAGATAAAGAGAACTTTTTCCACTGCTTAAGAAGAGAGACTTACTGGAGAGTTATGTTGTCAAATGCTTTTTCACAACTTGACGTGTCAGCAACAGGATTTGGGCAGGTGCTACTAGAAAACAAGAGTATGTGCTTACGCACATTTAGCACCCCTCTGGAGCCACTGTTTCCTCACACTGTCATTCGGGTTGCATTTGGCACCTAAGATGCTTCACAGCATACTGCACATTTTTGATTTTGCAGAAGACAGTAATGTTTAACATGGGAGACTCTGAATAGAGATACTGTGGAAAGAGCTATGATACCTGGGCTAATGCTGAGGAAAGGAGAGGAGATGACTATCAGTCCTGTACAACTGAGAGGTCTATTTTCCTAGGTGTGCCAGTACAGAAGGTAAATCACTATAAGGTCTGTGCTATTGCTAATATACCTGCTCTAACAAACAAGGAATAGAGATGGAGAAAAAAATTATTCAAACAGTAAACTTCCAGAGAGAAATTGTTTTCTTAGGTACCCAAAGCAGTAGTCTGAAAGGTCCACCATGCAAAGATATTCAAAAACCATGAATGAAAAAAATCATAGAGTCTTTAAAAATGCAATGAATTTGAAGCTACACTTCAGAGATTTTAAAACAAGATATTTGAGACTATCTTTTCCACAGATCTCTAAGAATATTGGTACACTTACAGTCATACAATGAAGTAAAGGAGAATTTACTCTTCATCTAGATGAAATTTAGGTAAAACTCATATCTGGTATCTCTAAGTTGCATCATGCACTTTCGTCCAGAATAGCTTGAGGATTTCCCATATGAAGCTGCAAAGTCGGTTTTTGTTGTTTCACAATAACAGTGAGGTTATTGTGAAACTTTAACTCTGACTTGTAGTCCTCAGATAGACCTCTTGTGTTGTTTTAAAAAGTTGTATCTTGCTCAGGTTTCTCACATTTGTAAATAGATGGCTCCAGCTGCTTGGATGTTTGATGCATACATCTCTTTTCTTGACTTAGCCACACTTTGGGACATATGGCTATGTAATAAAAAGCATTGCCATCCATGATTTGTATATGAGAAGTGAAGGTAGAGCAGACCTTATTTATAGGTGTCATTCTGATGTATTTTGGATGGATGGCTGATGCCTGTAATTGGATATTTAAATACATAAATCTGTTCTTGCTTTAAGCCTGTGAAGAGTGCAGGAGATTCACAGCCTCTTTATATGTGCATTTATACACTTTCCATATCTGCAGATACAAGTGTCTCTAAAGGAACCTCATTAAAAATAACGTGTCAGTGATCACTGGCAAATCGAATTTTCTCCATTCTCTTTTTCATTTTGGGCGAAAGCTCTGAAGTACCTTTCAGACTAAATGCAACAATCCCTTCTGGAAGCTCTACAAGCTCACAGGATAAATTTAAGGCTTTTTGCTACTAGTTTTTTTCTGCAAATACTGAACCAGAGATGACTGAGGATTGTTTATTGTTGTTGTTTTTGTTTCCAGCAGGAAACACCTTTTTTGAGCTTCTTTACCATATACAGAAAGAAGGCAAATATGGCAAATATGGGAGATAAGGCTTATCAAAGATATCAGAAAGTGAACGGATTTCAATTTATAACTGTTTTTAAGGAGAGAAAATACTTGAGTTGAAAAGGCTTTTTAATAGAGGAAGATACAAAAACAGTGACTGAAAGTTAGTAAGATACATCCATGCTTTTTATTTTGAATGTATCACAAAAACTGGTTAATAACTGGAACAACAGGAAAATGCATTCTTTATCTTCTGATGTTTTCAAATTAAATTTCAATGCCTTCTGAAAGATATGCTTCCTTTAAATAAGAGCTACAGGGCTTATTGCAAGACTGATGAAATACAGTTCTGTAGCCCTCCCTTAACTGATCTAACTAGATGACCAAATGATTTCTTCTATCTTTAAAATGACACAAGAAAAACTTGCATTATTTTTCTAATACGACAAATATCTGTCTGAACATGCTTGCTAACTATCCTATGATGTATGAGATGAAGAGAAATTGAAATCACATTAAGTGTATATCATTAGAAGAAAGAAGTATCTGTTATTAGGAAATATTATTGCAATCTCTCCCTTTGGGATCTTCCCCTTCCACCCAAAAAAGGTAAAATAATGGGCATGAAAGTTGTAGTCTTTCCATACAAAAGTTGATCAAAACAAGTTTAAAGGTTGAAAATGTGGTCTTTTCTCATGATAGACCTAGTCTATCTGAATGTCTATACTTACGTCAGTCAGACAAACTGACATTATGACAGTCTGCCAGACTTACTTCAGTCTGTACTTATCAGGCTATCAGTCTGACAGCGTATATGAACATGTACAACAATCCAAATGAAAGAAGCCATGGCTGATCAGTAATCTTGATCATTTACTTCCTACATATGAATTCAAACTTGCAGTCAGGCAATGCACAACTGGAGCTCTTTTCTCCTTGTCTGGTTGCCTCTAAGCAAGTTCTCTTTGTCCTTACTTGCTTTTAGATTGTGTGTTAGGTTTCCTTTTTTGACTTTCAAGGCATTTCTAATGTGAAAAAAATTCAAAACAGCCCCCCCCAAAAAAAGTCAAACAAAGTCGATATCACTGTGGCTTCCCTCTTCCTTGTTAGGTGGTTTAGCTAATGCTGTGAAATGCAGAAAGAAGAATTGAAAATTTTCCCCTGACCTCTAACATTTTTCTAATTATTAAAATTAGGTTCTGTTCCGTGATTTACCACATACATGGCAAATTTCATGACATGTGGTGAGCTAACTGGCTATTACTCAGTGACCCATACTGGAAGTGGAAGGATAATGCAGTAAAGAAGCACTGCAAAGTACATTGTTTTTATTTAACCTTGAAAAGATGACAGTCAAATATGTGAAAGCATACAGCTTTCAGCTGGGAACATTAAAGTGCCATTGTTGGACAACCGTATTCAGCAATAGCCAGGTTCCAGTCCAGCAAAGCTCTTACGTACAATTCTGTGCTGGAGATCATACCTAGTAAAGCAAATAAAATTAGAAAAATGATAAACTTATGTATATGCTTAAATATGTTTTGGAGCAAAATTCAGTGCAGTGATGCTATGTGGCTGGCTGGGGTATATAGTTGCCATCGTGTTGTGCTTTAACCCAGCAGGCAGCTCAGCACCACACAGCTGTTTCCTCACTCTCCCTCCCCAGCCAGTGGGATGGGGGACAGAATTGTAAAAAGAAAAAGTAAGAGCATGTGGCTGAAATAAATACGGTTTAGTATTTTGGCTTTCTTTTCTGTCCTATTAATAATAATAATACTAATAGTACAAAGCAAATGATGCACGATGCAATTGCTCACCACCCACTGACTGATGCCCAGCCTGTCCCTGAGCAGCGGTACCCCCCCTCACTCCCCAGCCAACCCTCCCAGTTTTATTGTCCCGTGTGATGTCACATGGTATGGGACATCCCTCTGGCCAGTCTGGGTCACCTGCCCTGGCTGTGCCCCCTCCCAGCTCCTTGTGCACCCCCAGCCTCCGCGCTGGCAGGGCAGCACGAGAAGCTGAAAGTCCTTGGCTCTCTGAAAGCACTGCTCCGCAACAACTAAAACATCGGTGTGTTATCACCACTATTTTCATCAAAAATCCCCAAAAGGGCACATATCAGCCACTATGAAGAAAATTAACTCTATCCCAGCCAAAACCAGGACACGTCACTATGAAATTAAGTACATTCAAGAGAGGTTCTAACACGTAGCATGAGAAGCACACATTACAAAAATTGAGATTTTTACTTATTTTGCAGCTAAGTGCAATGCTTTGAAACTGCTACTAAAAATAAAGTTGACAATTAAGAATTAGTTCACCTGAGCAGAGAGGATGCTTTGTTCAGTTTCAGGTGAGGTGGAGGTTGTAAACAAAATAACACATTTTTGGTTTTTGCTTTACAAAGCCACTTCTGCAATTTGAAAAATAAGGGACACAGAGAAAGCACAGAAATAAGTACTTAATCTTAGCAGAAACTTGATACTGTATGGCCTCAGTAAGCAGAGGGGGCTGGTCTCTTACAGTCCCATACCAGTTTATGAGGTGGCTCTGGTAAAAGTGGCTACTGTTATACATGTGTAAATATTCTACCTAATTTTCTCTCCATTGTTGTATAGTGGGTCCATATTAGAACTGTTACATCCTTCATGTGCTTGAAGTAAGTGAAATAAGCTAGTCAGCATCTATTGTGAAAAAAAAAATCATACAAAATTTATAAAACAAGTCAAAGCAATAGAGAGTAATACCTTTATCCTCTTTTCCCTCACTGTTTGTACACAGATATTTCTATTAGGAAATTCTCTAGTTTCACCAAACAATGCAAAAAGCCCTTACACTGCTGTAGATTCATAAGAATATCTTTGTTTTTCTGAAGAAGGTAGCTTTAGCAATCACTATTAGCCAACCTCCCCTTTCAACAGTCACTAGTTTTATTCTACTCCAGCAGGACTCCAAGAACCAGCCATCCCTAATCTGACCTCCTGTGCCAGTCAATCAAAGCTTATCCTGAGTAGCAGGGAGAGGAAGATTCAGGTGTTGACATTTACTCTTAATTCCTGTGTGCTGCTGAAGTACTGCTGCACAGCTGTGGAGCAGTCAGCACACTTCCAGAGTCAGTATTTTGCTGAGTTTTCCAATTGGCCTTCATATCTATTAGCCGATGTTTCAATTAATACAACAGCTCCTTCTACAGAAGTCTGGATAGGTATGTGGTAGATTCTTTTCATTTCATATGTGTAAAGGATTGAATAATATTCATCTAGAGTTAAATTAAGGGGTTACTTTTCTGTGTAAAAGCTGATGTTGTTTTGTCTCTAGTACAGTTGCACAGGTGGATTTGTACTTCTGGAGGGGCAGGGGGGAAGCCTGGTTTAGCAGGGTCTCCTGTCAGTATAAGTAGCTAAAACTATGTTTTTATATTATTGTAAAGCCATGGCTACATAACATAGAAGCTTTAGGGGTTAGATACGAGTGAAGTAAAGAAGTGCTTGTGAATTTTAGTACCTGTTTTGCCCTAAATGTATCTCAGTATTGGTACTCTTATTTCATTATAGTAGTTACAGAGGAATAGTGTTTATAGTCTTTTTTTTAATTATTTTATTGGTTTTAATATTTCAGTACTCTAGGAAGAGAGTGAGATAAAAGTTAATATGAATATTTTCAACATCCTGTAAGAGAAATTATGGTGCCAAAAATGGCTTATATCTGTGTCACTTTAAAATGATGCCCAAAAATATGGATGCAACTTTGGGGAAAAGCAGCTTAGGACAATAAAATCTCTCTCTCTCTCCTTTTTTTTTTTTTTTTCCTCTACAAAAGGAACTTGATCTAGTCACTGCATGAATAACAAATTGTACTTAATCTGTTTTAGATTGTCCCTAAAACAACTAAGACACTTAACTAGGAAAGTAATATTATTTAACGTGATTAAAAAAAATGTTGGTAATATTTCTCCTGATGACAAAATTTCTGTTGTAATATGTGAGAATGTAGTTTAGAAAAGCTTACAAGGCATTAGTCCATAGGTTGTTAAGGGAGCACATGCAGGTGTGAGCACTTAAGACCTGATTTTATTATACTCACAGGCAAAGTTCTTAAGTCAGTAGAAATATGTCTGGTGATGTGCAGTAGTTTAAAGAATGTTTGTGTTCTCATCTAAGTGCTATGTTTACTTCTTTAGGTGGGGGAGTAGGGGAATTGCATAAAAAAGAATGGAGGAAAAAGTAATGTAAGATCATGAACAAGAAATATGTTTATATGAAAAGGAAATACAATGAAGCATTTCTGAGGGAGTAATGTTTCTGTAATGTGAAACTAGATCAACAGGAGCGAACGTATCAATTATGTCCTGACAGACGTGCAGGACAGTTATGTCCTGCAAGCAGAATCAGTAGAGATCTGTTGATGTTACGACAAATGCACCATTTTACAGATTGGCGTACATTTTCTCATCCTACACCACTGAAATCAATCAAGTTTATTACCTTGCCCTGTATAATTATGTTATAGCTAGACAGCTGTTCCTGAAAACTCTTTACCTCGGTGAATGTCTTCCTATTATGTCCAACACTGCACAACTTACTAATGGTGATTTTTCTTACAGAAATATGATTTTTACAAATGGAAAACTGTTTGTAGTAGGTGCTATCTAGGGACTTTCAAAGCAATTTTTACCTTTCCTTCCAATACCTTTTTACTGGTGACTGTATTTCTGGAATTAGGAGGTAAAGAGAATGAGAAACAGAGCCATTTCAGGAGCCGTGAAAAGGCATATTAATCCTTCGGGATTCAATGATTGGGTCAACACTCAGGCAATCATAGTGCTTTGATACAGTTTTCTTTAAAAGAATTTTAAATAGGTGTATCAGATGTTTTATAATGCAATTTGAGTGGCCCAGCTAGTTTAAAAAGAAAAAAAGTGACAGAAGTTGGCTGGGCAAACGAAAGAAATCGTTACCTCTGTTGACAATGGGTAACTGGAGGAAAACTAATGGAGTAACTGAGGAGAAAAAATTAAATGAAATGAGATCTTCCTGTGAAAAATGGCGTTTTGTTTTTTTTTTCTTCTCAGACTGAAAATATGGTTGGTAGAAAGGTGTTTTTCTTACTTAAGATTTAACATTGGTAACTATTTTTACGTTGTCAGGTTTTCTACTCTTATCTTATGAATATTATGGGATGTGAAAGTCTAAGTGACTACTGTATTGTGCCCTTCTCAGTGCAGTTGGACAAATTAATACAAAGCATACTATGAAAAGACAACTGTAAATGTGCAAAGTGTGCTATTTAGTAATCTGTAATCTGACTCTTTTTCTCCTTCATGATGAGCAATTAAAGTTCAGACATAGGTAAAGGATACATAGAAAGTAGTAGTGTTTGGGGTTTTCTTTGTTTGTTTCCTTGTATCTGCAGATATGACAGGTTAGTATCTAACTAGTAAATACTATGTTTAAACACAATTATTTTTGATTCCTGAAAAGTTCAGTGGAAGAGATCAAGAAAAGCAAAATGTAATTTCTTATTTTGTCAGGTTTAGTGCTATTCTAGTTAACTCCTATGCAGCCTAACAGTGTGGGACACTTATGTGCAGATAAAATTTTGGCCGTAAACACTAAGCAGAAAAAAGATCAAATAGAAAAATCTCTTTCTAGATGTTCCAATCTCCTTTCTAAAATATTTCATATGGAATATTCTACCTAGAGTCTTAATTTGCTGTAAGTCTCTAAAAATTAGAGCAGCTGGAAATGTCTAATATGAACATATTAGACAATGAGTCTTCTTACTGATTTACACAACATGTCATCACACTTCTCAGGAATGATGCTGAAACAGTTGGTCTGAATGTACTTGCATTTTCAGTAAGGAGGGATTGGTGTTAAATAAAATAGAGAGCTTGTTTCTGAATCTTAAAATCTTGTTACTTCATTAAACAAGTCTTATGTGCTTAAAAAAAGCCAATTGTTAGTAGTTATTCTTTAACTTAAAAACACTACAAACATTTGATATAGAACAATATACAGTCAGGTGAATGTGTGGGAAACCTGAGAGCTGGAAAGGGAATCTAGCATTCCCTAACTGATAATTTGAATTATTTTTGGTTGAAGAGACATTCCTACTTCAGTTCATTTTGGAATATGCTGATCCTGAATCAGATAAAAAGAATGTCTCTTAAGCTAGTATTCCTGTCCCTTTAATTCTGTGTTGTCCTTGCAGGTGCTTATTTTGTTTTTGTTGTTTTTTTAAGTACTTTAGGTGATACTAATCTAGACTCAAAAGACCAAAGATTCAGATTTAATTTTGCTGATACTCTGTTGGTATGCATATGTGCCATCTCTACCATATCATCATGTACTTGTACATCATGTAAAGCATATCTGTGTTTAAGTCCCTTCTAAAAATATCAAGTTCTGAGTAATTTTTAGTTAATAAGGTACTAACACTTAAGTTGTATTGAGTTTAGAGCTATCAGAATTCTTACATGCAAGAAAAATACAAGATTTGTCAGTCTGTAGGCTTTTGTGGCTCATAGTCACTACTGTAATAAGAAGAGAATGGGTGTCAGAATGCACTTGAAACATAATGCTTTTTCACCATCTAAAAATTAATTACCTAGCACTCAAAGGGTCATGATACCTATCCTGTCCTCAGACAAAAATATCACGTATCATAAGCCTTTAGCAGCTCCACAGGTACAGAGAGACTGTCACAGGGCTGAACTTTAATAATCATTGT
>VXAL01001493.1:94981-105672 GCA_013399475.1 Chauna torquata | reverse complement strand
CGGATAACTTTGGTGAGAATTTGCAAAGCGGCCGCGAAAGTTGGGGACTCCCCTGCGGGCGTCTAGGAGCTGCTGCTACTGCATCTTCTCCATCCCACGGATTTTACTGCCTTGGATATTGCGAGGGGAGGGAGGGGGGAGAGGATAGCGAAAGAAGGGGGGGAGAGGAAGAGAAGGAGCCTCGTAATTTTGCCTGCATTCCTCCGACTGCCCCGCGGCCCCGCTCCGCGCCCGCCCTGCCATCTTTGCACAATGCACTTGCTGGAGGTGCTCTCGCTGGGTTGCTGCCTTGCTGCCGGCGCCGTGCTCCTGGGTCCCCGGCAGCCGGCCGCCGCCGCCGCCTACGAGTCCGGCCAGGGGTACTACGAGGAGGAGCCCGACGCGGGGGAGGCGAAGGTAAGCCCGTGCCCCGCGGCAGATGCGAGCTCGCTCCTCGGGGCGTGCGGCTCCCAGGCCGTTTGAGCGCGCTGCTCGGAAGTCCACCACCGAGGAGAAGATCGTCGGGAGAAGCGTTTTTACGAGGGGGTTCCTAAGAAATCGAGGGGCGGGAGGATTTGTTTTACGGGGGGTGGGAAGGCTATCTCGGGTTTCGGGGTTGCTGGGAGGAAGGCTGCAAAGGGAACGACCGTATTCACAAAGAAACGCGAAGCACCTGATCGGCAGCCCGGGGCCGGGGCTGTCCGTCCGGCGGGGAGCGCTCCCGGCCGCGGCCTCGCAGCGGAGCTGGGCCGGGGCTGCGCTCGAGGCTTCTCCGGCCAGGGCGAAGCTGGGGGCCCCGGCAGTGCCGGCGGCTTTGGGCGGGTTCCTGCAGCGGGCTGAGGTGCGAAGAGCTGGGCACTGCTTGAGGGAGGGCTGAGGAGCGCTGAGAGAAGAAGCTGTGCACAGGAATGAAGTAGCGAGGGAAACGTGGGGGACGATGACAGCAAAAACTGAGACTTTCCATTTGTTGAGAAGTCTCCTGGAGCTATTGACACTTTCGATGGCTTAGTGCTGCATGACAGCGTTTGCAGAAGGTGTAACGTGACGCTTGAATCTGAAATTTCTGCCCAGCCGTGCAGTTAAGGTTCAGCTTAAATCTTCACATTCCAATCACGGATACTTACAAGTCTGTGTTAACTTTTATTTGCATAGGAAGTTTTGTAACTTAGCGTTCAAGTACCTTTGAGCAACCATTGTGGTTTGCAGTTCTTGGTATGCTGATGCATAAAAGTGATGCATAGAATGTGATTGTATAAGCGTGTGACATTATTGGATAGACCTTTGATGTCTGGAGCTTTGTAACAGATCTTATCCTCATCTCATTGTTTTGAAGATCTGTGACACGCTTTTTGAAAGCTATCAGGACCCAGCACATTCATTATTCACTTGGGGGGGGGGGGGGGGGGGCAGGNTTTGTGTGGGGGATATGTTCATAGGTTAAAAATTCAGATGATATTCTGATTTCTTTTTTCTAGGTTTTCAGAGGTATTTTTGATCTGGTTGGAGAAATAAACGTAATATACCAGTGCTGTTCGTTTTACTGAACAGAAGTTTGGGAGATTTTACTGTAGCTACATGGGAAGTCAAGTTCTGATGGTGTACGTTAGCTGTACACTTATTTCATATATCCAAACTGTTGCAGACTGTATGTTGTTCACAGAATCCGTGCATTTCAAGTAATACTCTGTATGGAAGAGGTTACTGAGTATACTGTAGTCGCTCTCCAAATATTTTAATTACAGATGAATGCTTACATTGTAATGTTCTAAATGCTATTTTGCTATCAGCGATCATATTGCTTAAACATTGATCAAGTACTCTTCAAATTTAAGAAATTAAAAGTAGGAACACAAAATCAATCCAGCTGGTCACTCATATCACTTAGGCTATTTATAAAAAATGCAGAGCTTATGAAAGGGTAAAAATACCTCAACTCTTTCCAGCCCATGACTGGAAGCCAATTATTTGCGGAGTGAAACTGATGTTTGAGTTGTAAACCCTCAGAATAGCTCATGCTGAAAAGGTAGAAAAAATCAAAACTGGAGCATGGCACATACTTGGTACGCTTAAGCAGCTGGGGTAGAACAGCTGATTGTGAAGAAATTCCCCTAGGTGATGCTATGCGTTCCCATGCACGTGTTGTAGACAGTCGCTCGCTCTTGAAGAAACCTCAAAATCTTTAGGAGCTGCCACTGTAGTGTGCCGTGTAGAAGTGCAAGTGCTCCCTGGAAAGAGGGGAACCATGAGCAAACCAAAGGAAGAAGGGTCAAGAAACGGGGAAGTGAGTGGGATAGCATGTGTTAAGCGATTACGTTAACAGAAAAATGTTTTTGTGCCTGACTACTGGTGAGTAGTAGAGAGTGAGAGAGATTCTGCATCCCAGCAGGCTTAGTCACAGTGGAAGTCTTTAGTTGTGAGTTTCTGTTGTTTTTGCTGGAACTGTTTGAGTGAGTGAGTATTGTGCATATTTGTTCCTGTGACGAGAGAATGTGGGATGACTGTCTGAAGTAATTAGAAAGGATTAAATAAGTAAACTGTAAGTAATTGTTTCAAGGAAAATGTGATTATGTTGTCAGTAAAAAGTCATTTGCTTAAACTTTCTGAACTTGAATGAAAAATGGATGATCCTATGTACTTGTAGATACTATGCTTCCTCTGTTTTTACTTTCCATCCCCTACTGTTGCATAGTAGAGTGATGCCTAAGTGCAGGTCATACAGCCTTTTGGGTCAACAAAGGCTTTGTACAACATTTTTATTCCTTTTTACTCCTGTTTTAAGAAGTCCAGCTTCAGAAACGTTTCTTTTTTAGAGTGTGGATGAAGTTGAGGGTCCTCCAACATAGTAGACAGAAACATCTAGGCAGAAAATAAGAGTATTGTTTTTATGCAGGTAACTGTTATATATTAATCTTGTCCTGGAGATGTGCAGCTACTTGGAAGTGTTACAGATAATAGTAGTAGTTCTTCACGTATAGCTCTTGAAAGGGCATGCTCTGCAGCAACTGGGCGCTGATGAGCTTGTGCAACACTACCTCCACTCCCCCCGCCCCCTTTTTTTTTTTATTCATCTGAAGGGTAAAGTTCATTATTTGACAAGATTACAGGACTCAGATTAATACTTCTCAGATGAAGTGTCTGATCAGTGGATTGTGAACGAATCCTGCCCCTAAATCATCTCTTTAGGATTTCCTGCACCGCAAGGGAGTTCCCCTAGCGCATAGCAGCTCGCGTAGCCTGCTCCGCTGCTTCGCTTGCTGGCACAGAGCCGTGCCCCCAGTGCTTTGTGCTTCTGGCAGGTCTTTGAGTTGGTCACATGCAGCGAGTATACACTGGCTACCCAGGAGGTAAAAAAAAATATTCTTAAAAGTAGTAATAATACCTTATTGTTTGCTGAAAGCTTAAAAATGGACTGGAGGGGCTACGTGGGCATTCTGGGTATGAACTAAAATTCTTCGGTTATTGAAATGAAGGCGTGACAGTGGCATGTACCTAGACTGAATTAATAGGAATATGGTAACAATAGCAGGAATAGGTTATTATGGTAACAATAGTGGTAACAGTAGCATGGTAACAATAAAGGGAAAGAAGCTGGTGACACAGCTAGGAAGGCTTGCCATAGTCGCACCTTCACCTTGCCATGTAGTCAAACCTTTAGGATTATGTGACCACAGAAAGGCAGCATCAGTCAATAGTTCCCCATCAGTTTAGAGGTTTGAAACTATAAATACACAAGAAGTCTTAGCTTTGCATTAGAATGTGAATAACAAATGAAAATTTTGAATTTATTTAACTGTTCTAAGGTGCATCCCTGAAAGTGGCAATGGGGCCTCTCTATGCAGACAGCAATACAGAACAGTCTTTGTGCTTTGATTTTGTGATTTTTTTTTTTTTTCAATGAAAATAGGTGCACTTACGTGAGCTCTGTTTATCTTGGATGCTATCTCAGCTGAGACATACCTTTTTATCATCATCATTTTATTTTAAATCTGACCTAATCATAAAATGCTGCTAGTTGATGGCTAATGGAGCTTAAATACTGTTGGTGTGGGAGTGGGAGGAAAAGCAGTCTGTCAGTTTCGGAGATTTCTTCCTTTCCCTACATCCTGATGGTGTAGTCTCAAACCTACCGTGTCATGGCCAGCTCTAAGTTTATGAAGCTTGTCTCACTCTGTGCCTCGATGCTGCACACACTGGTAAGAGACAAGGCTGGGTTTTCCACTCTGCTGGAGCAGTGCAACTTTTCATAAACCTCACGCCCAGCAATCAAGCAGTGCTAAAATGAGCAGGTAGGGAGAATGTTATTTTTTTTTTTTTCTGCTGTTACTATTTTGTCTCCTGGAACTTTCCTTTTTACAAATGTGGCCACTCTCTTTTCAGATATGCATGCAAAGTTTGTCTTTTTTTTAGAGGCATGACTTGTATCAAATACAACTAGATGAACTTGAGTAATATAATAGGACCTATTGTAAGACTAAGTAAAGCTTCCGCAAGCAAAATTGTTAAACCTTTGCCTAGCCTTTTGTGTGAGAAGAGTACAGTGCTAAGCTCTAAGAGCTCAAGGCACTTTCTAGTTCTTGGTGTGTGTGCATTCCTGGATATCTTGTGTAAGCACACTTACGTGTCTGTGAGGGATTTCACAGGATTGCTGCTGACAAATAACTGCATTTCTGAAGGCTCTGAAAAAGCTCTGGGGATTATTTTAAACTAACTGCAGTATTTGGAGGCTTACAGAAACATCTCTTCAAAAATATTATTTTTAAGCTCATTTAGGTTCAATGTGTTTTAAGCTTTTGCATGTTCTTCAAGGGGGTGTGTGTCTGCTTATTTTAGAAAAAATAAACAAAGACTTGCTGTTTTTGCTGTTGTAGCTAGAGTGGTGGTAATAATCATATCCCATTGATACTCTGCATCCAGAATAGCACGTCTGTCTAGAACCTCATGTTCAGCTGCTGCTTTTTTGAATGTGGTCAGTGATTCATTAAAATAAAATGCTTGGAACAAAGGAAATCCATATGAAGTCAGACTGGTATCCTATCAAGTTTAATATCCTTGTTTAATGTAAAAAATGTGCTACAGCTGTTTGTAGAATGAATTATAAGAAATTCCAAGTAAGCATGTTATTTGAAAGACGTAAGCTCTTTCAAAGTTGTATAAGAGTTTGACGTCTTATAAAGTCTTGAATTTTATTTAGTGACTAGGGTAGGTATAATTGTTTTCATTAACTATTATAAACATTCAATATCTGTTCTTTGGGGGCAGCGGGGTGGATTTCCACCCTGACTTTTAATCTGAGTGATGTGTAGTACCAAGTTCCCCTCCATGCATATATGCATCTGCATAAAAGACAGTAATGGCTGCATAAATTGCAACAGAATTTTAATTTAAAACATTGATAGCTTAGAGGGATCATGGAGGGTTGTTTGTTGAATTCTTATTTTATATGCATTTGTCAGCTTTTTTTCCTAGTATTAAAATCTTGTTTTGTGTTTATGCTGCCAAAAGTTTTTCTTTTTTTAGAGCAATGCATTGATATTATTTTTTTCCCCCTTGTTGCATTTCAGAATTTAGTTAGGAAATAGCTAAACCATAATTCATTTACTCTTCTCTTCTTGTATTGTCATCATTGTAAATCAATCTCTCTAGCTCTTTAGTCACTTGTCTTTTTCTTTTGAAATTTCTTGGTGTCTAAGATGGCTATAACTCCTTACAGATATTTAGAGACTGCAATTGCCAGTGGAGTGAATGAGTATTTTGGTAAGATGCTCCAGTTAGCAAAGTAACCAAGAAGAATGGAGTTCATTAAGAAGGAAGACAAAGCACAAGAAAAACACCTTCTGACAACTGGAGGAAAAAAAAAAAGCATTAGTTGGTTGATTTTGGCTAGACTGTAGTTTTCCCCAAGTATGTGTGACTTCTGTTTTTGTCATCTTCCTACATGATGTGTTGTCTTCCTAGAAGTAGTTACTGAGGCGATATATCTTTTCTGTGGAATTCTTGGTTCCCTGATTAAGGTTCAATGAAAAATGATTGATTGTGGAAGTTAACAACATTAATTTTCTAATATTGCCATCACCCTCAACACCATTGGAGGTGTTTTGCATCTTGTTCCTCATAAAAGAGAGGCTTTTTGTCCTGGGTAAGGGAAAGTACTGAGTGAAGAGCTTGGAGAAGTCTTGGAAGACACCAGAAGGCTACAGGGGTGTTTGTCCGGTGTCATAGATGTTGCATCCCCTATGTTACCCCTGCATGCTTGTGGCTCTGTTGTGAAATAAGTAATTTCAAGAATCAGGTGTCATCTGTGTCATCCAGAGCAAAGTCCTTTACACCATAAAATGGTTTCATTCTTTGACTTTCCTTATCCAAGAATTGTGCTAAGTTCCCAGAGAGAAGAGAGGAAATCAGCAGAGGGGATTACTTATTTGAACAGCAGCGGTGCTTGATAACTTCCTCAATCCTTTTCCAAAGGAGATGTGTAGCGCCTAACAAGCGCATGTGTGAAAACTTCCAGGACTTTGTAAAGACGGTCAGAAACAGTAGATATCCTCCTAGAGATCATTCAGAAGAAGCAAAACTAATCTCTGGCTGTCCCTTAACTTTCTGCAACTGCAGAATTCATCAGACCTGCATGTATTTGTGGTGGACTGCTCCAGCTGTCTGGTGTGCTTGCTGCATCACAACATTTACAGCCAAGTTGCAGTACTTAGAGCCGAGAGGAAAAACTGGCCAAGTGAAACTTCACGCATTAGCTGCTCTACACTTAGTCATGTTTGTGATTTTTGGGTTTCATGGGTGTGGTGTTTTGTTTTTCAAATTGGCCAAGAGAGGTGCAGCTGGTAGTAACCTCTGCAGTCTGCTGAAGGAACATTCTCATCAGAGAAACAAAGAACAGCAATTGTAGAAGTTGAGGTGTTACTTTGAGGTCAAATGTTGGTTTTGGCAGGACTGTATTAGAGCTCTGATATAAGTAAGAGCCATTCCCTCCTTTTCCAAATAGATGGCTTAATGTTCATTACCTACAAGTATCCATATACACAGCCATGAGGGGAAAAACTGGTGGTTGTTGTGTGAGATGTGCTATCCGCAGATGTTGAGATCTATGTTCCTGCTCTGCTGATTGGAATCCTGATTTCATGGGATTCTTGCTGATGAAGCAGTTGACAGCAGCTTGCAGGAGCCTTTTATGGGCCACCTTGGACACAAAGCCAGCCCAAGTGGACACTGCTGTGAACCTATTCTCGTGCTGAAGGTGCTTAAAAGCATCAAGACTGGGTTCTGTGGACTTGGACTTTCACACTTATTTGCACTCAAAAGTGCTCTAACAAAGCTGAGCTCCAGGAACTGGCTTGTGTAGGTGGTCTCACTTTGTGCTGTATACATATTACAGAAACTTAACATGGAGAAAGAAAAATTTCTGAATAGCTTAAAACATAAGGAAAGCCTAAACCAAAGAAAATTTTAAGGAGAAACATGCTTGAACAGCTTTGTTATTCATTTGGGGGGGGGGGAAGAGAAGTTGCCACAATTCTCGGATATCATTTTGGTATGTTTTAAAAAATCAGCATTTCTCTGAAAATCTTGCCTTTGGAGCTCTGAGAATTCACCACAGACTTGACCTGTCACTCTTCTTGACTGACATCTGCTAAGTATTGCAAAATGTGACAACTTTGTGTCTTCTGTGATTTGGAGACTAAGAGGATACCATGAAAGTGGGTTTCACTGGAAGTCAAAGAAAGCATTTGTGTTTTGTATCCCTAAAGGGACAGTTTGTTATTGGATGTAGTATTGATGACAAAATCTGTGGTTGCTTCCAGTCTCACTGTTATTCAGAGATCACTACTCCTACTATTTCTTTTTATTTCTAACACAGAAAAGGCAAATTACATAACATCAGTCATTCCAGTTATGTATGTTTGTATTGGGCAGCAGATACACTTGATAGAAACAACCATTGCCTGTAAACATAATAGTGCCAAGACTCTTGATAGAGACTGTATGTATCACTTTTGTAGAATTCCTACTTATGGTTAGATTGACAGTGTAATAAACTAAGAAATGAACTTGTGAGGTAGCACCTTACTGACATTTGTCTCTTGCCTAGGGATAGATGTTTCCAAATTAAAGCAGAGCCTACAACGTCCTCTTCACCCCACCCGCTCCCCAGCAAATCTTGCAAAACAGGCAGAGTACTGCTGTGATACAAACGTTTTACTTTATATTTAAAAATATACTTCACGTTTCATATTTACTTTGTTTCATTTTTTATTCACGTATATCAAGGCATTCTTGTTAAGATTTCAATATCTCTTTTTCAGTAAGGTTTTTTTTTAATTTCCTTTATATCTTCAATATTGAAATATTCTGTGATTTGGAAGTCAGACAATCTTGTTAATAATCAGCAGGCTTTTATTGTTGAATTGCCGTAGATTCAGATGGAGAAGCGTTTTTTCCAGGAAGGAAGATAGCGATGGACAATTATTTTGTCTTTCCACTTGGGTGTGTTTCTGGCTGGCTAGAGAAGAGCAAAATGTTAGTTTAATTTAAAAATACCAAGAATCCTGATGTATGGGCCACAGGGTACAGCTTTTAGGAGAACATTAACAGCCACTAAATATTCTAGTGACATGACTGAGTATTGTGACTGTTGGCCTGTCTCCTTTCTAAAGTTTTGTGTCCTTTCACAGAGGTTTCGTCTAAACTGTCAGGCAGCAGAAGCCAAGAAGTTAGGCTTGAAATCAAATTCTCTGGAGGTCTCCTTGCTTGCTGGAGTGTTAGTGGTGCTGAATCTGGGACTTTTGCCTTGTGTTCCCAGGGTACCAGTGACATGAGAATGTACTTTTTTGAACATACAGTTCAGAAAGGTCTGGTCAGCAGACTGCTCAGCAGAGCCCAGCAGCTTGGGCAGCTCCTGCCTGTGTGGTTTCTCCTGCCTATCAAGAACGCCTGCAGGGCACATGAGATGGTCTGGACCCCTCTTAGGAGGGGATTTGCTGCCTCTGCGCTGAGGAAGGTGGGTTTGGTAACAGTGTGGGCTCAGACTGAGATCAGGCTGTCTCAAAATACCAAATTGGGTTATGCAGTGGTGTCTTTGCAGGTCCAGTTCCTTCCAGGACCGTGGCACTCAAAAAGACTAAATGCAGCCTGTACAACTAAAAGGGGTGGAAAGCGATGAGTGGAAAAAATGCTTTGATTCTTTTTTTTTTTCTTTCCCATTAAGAGCTACCTATTTAGCCCTGATCACAAACTGTGAACAATGATTGGCATATTTAATGAGAACCTTGCTTATTTTCTTCTCCAGGTGGCTAGGCCAGCAAGGGATCAAATCATTGGAAACAAATGAAAGGAGTAAAGACCTGTAGAAGAGTTCCGAGTACTTTCTTTTTCCAAATAACTATGGAGAGACTGATAAGGCCGTATAAGCATGTTGAACTGTGATCGTGCAGCAGGAAGTAGGTGGGGAAACGGGAAGTAGCTGCGAAGGATTTTCAGAGGCTGGGACCACCACCTTCAAAGTAAGGGGGAATTAGGCTGCTTTATTACATCAGGTAGAACTAGAGAATTAAGCAAACTCTAAACTGAGTAGTCGTTATTAATCTGGATTAATAGCATAAAACAGTAGTAGTAGTGAAACTCTTTGAATACCTTACCATAGCTAACAGTTTTAGAAAATTGAGATTTTCAAATCCTCATCTGTTATGACAGATGGATGATCTGTGTTTTTTCTCTTGAGCCTTTAAGTAGCTGCTTTATACCACAATAAGTTGGCTTGTGTTATTTATTTTGAACACTGAAGTAATGTAAGAGTGGAAGAATGGTGGCTGTACCTAGTCAGACAAAATGCCTCTTCAGCCCTGTACGCCTTTTCAACAGTATCCAACGTGGGTGACCTCATTGCACAGCCCCGGCTGCACATCCGCTAAGCACGCACAGTGAGCCCCACTGACGGGACAGAGGATGACCTGGAGAGCAATGTTATTGTCGGAGGCCTCGTGCGCAGCACATGAGGAGCAGTCTGTCACACTCTCCCCCCCACTCCTCTCTTCTCCCCCAGTTTGTTTCAGGTGAAGGCAGTCCTTTAGACATGGACACATCTCTTCCTGCAGAAAGATCAGTGTCCACTGAGTCCTGATCCCCAAAAGTTTTTCTAACCTCTGTCCTGTGAGCTGCCCTGCCTGATCCCCTGTGGGCCGCTTGCTGCACAGCATCCAGCTGATTTGTCCCCAGACCATTCCATGGAAACAACTCAGCAGGTCCATACTCCGCTTGCTTGCTTTCTTCTCCTTTGTGTCCCGCAGATCGAGTTCAGGAGAATCCCTGAAACCCTGGTGTGTGAGCATGTACCTGCTGCTGGTTCCATGGCCAACCGGGGACTTAAGCTGGAAAATTTGACAGCAGGCATTGACAGGGGCAGTGTGTGTGGGGGGGAATGTTCACAGGGTCCTGGGCCCATGATGTTTTTTGTAGTGAGAGGGCAACCATGGCAACCTGCACCTGGCTACAGCCACTCTTCTGGCTCTTCCAGGTTTTTTTTTTTGGCTGGGCTTTCTCTTTCCTTTTTATTTGTGCCCTTACCATCCAAGGCCCTGCCAAATTACAGGACCTACTTGACAACCTCCTTCTGAGCATAAGAAATGGAAAGTGTCACTGCATGCTTACAGACTGCTGGCAGCAGGGCGGCTTGTGGACTTCCTCCCCTTAAATGATGGGGGGGTGGG
>VXAL01001493.1:81755-94961 GCA_013399475.1 Chauna torquata | reverse complement strand
TGTGCTTGTTTTTGTTTTTTTTTTTAATGTTTCAGTTGACTTTTCTCCTATGTGTTATCCAGGTGCTTATTGATCTGATAGAAGCTTTCAACATCAACACCTTTTTGTATCAAGAAGTTNTAAAATAACAAAACTGAAAGACCTGTTCCTTTCGTTTGTCTTGAGCATGACACCTGTTAGTTATGTATGAATCTTCCCTAGTCCTTTTCCCAGACAATGCGGGGAACAATTCTGTCCGTGCCACTTGTGATTTTACAGAGTTCCCTTCTCAGCTATTCTTTTCCAGGCTAACAGTCCTTCATTTATATAACCTGTTTCTAGTAATGAAGCTGTTCCTTGCCTTTGATCATCCAACTTCATACCTTTTTTGGTTCTCTTTAAGACTGCAGAACAAGGAGAGGGGGAGAGCCAGGAGTGCCCACAGTATTCCAGATGTGGGACACCACGGATGTGTGCAGGGACACAATGGTATTTTGATCTCTTCCCTAATAATTCCACTCATTTTAAAAGCGTCTCTTGATTGGAGAGTATTTTGTAACATGTCCAACATGAGTATGATTAAAGTGCCTCTTTTCAATATAAATATGGCAGTTCATTAAGAATTGGATGGGGGAAGACATTTCATAGTTATTTACTTCCTCAAAATTCTCATAAAAGCTCCTCTTAGAGGCCTGTTTCAAGATGATGTATAGTTATTTAACCTATGTGTTCATTATGCTTTGAACGTTTTTCTGCCTGCCACATGTGCACAGAGAGATTTAGTGGGACTAGCTGTCTTCTGAGTTATAAACCATAAGCTGTATATTTAATGTCCCTAATGATTTATTTATTTATTTTAAGAAATGAGATGTTCTCAGAGTAATCTGTGAAATACACCAGCAATCTTGTAAAGGCTGTTTATACCTGTTAACAATGAAATGTTACTGTCAAGCAAGATTTGTGAGAGCTTGATTATGTGCACTAACTCTGTGCAGTAGGACCAAGCGAATTTATCGTGAACCTACCCACTCTTCCAAATTTTTAGATACGTGCCAAACCTAGCCTAAAGCATCAGAATATGAAACGCCCTACTGGGGTGGAACAATGGTCTGCGTAGACACGTTTTGCCTCTAGCAGTCTCAGCAGAACAGGCTATTTGGGGAGAACATTTGGGCTTAGTCACTTTCTGCAGGTCACTCCCTTGTGCCCCCCTAACATCCATAGTTGTCGGACCGAGGATATTAGAGGATACGTCCCTGCTCCTTCCCTTTAGTATCTGTTTATGGACCTCTTGTCCATGGATTTGTCTAGGTTCATACTGAAGACACCACAAATGGTTAGTAGACTTTGAGCTACTTCATGTCAGGACAGTGTCAGGAGCGTCTCTGATTTTGGTGACCAGCAATATTTGGAAAGAGGTTTTTTTTTCTGCAGTTAATATTCTCTGGTTGTTTTTTTTGTTGTTGTTTGTTTGTTTAAATTCCTGTGAATCTTGTGTCTGACACACAAGATATTTTCAGCAGTTAGTGAATAAAAATCACAGTTTGTTTTAGGATCTGGGATACATGTATTGAAATTTTGAAAGACTAAACTAAAGAAGAAACATAAAAATGCTATTTGATTCTTTCATGCTATACTAAAGTCAAATATAAATGTATTTTGGCCAGTTGCGGGGATTGCAGCCGATGTCAGATTGCTGCCTCCCACCCCTTACAACCCCTTTCATTAAGAGGCCACTTTTATTTTTATATGTAGGCATTTATTACATGCATGGTATCTTTTCAGTTGCTTTCTGCCTGTGGTTTTGACAACTTTGGGCAGTGCTTTCCCTGCTGGTCAGAATCAAAATCTGTGCCTCTTCAGAGATGCTTGTGGTAATGGGAATCCCTTATTATGGGATTTGTTTGTCGGAAAGTCCAAGTTCCAAATGCCACTCAGTGAGCACAACTGCAGTACACTGAGTATGGGGGTAAACCAGGAGATCCTTGGTTTTAATGCCCTACTCAATATAAAAGTATAGGAAGAGTTGCAGGAATATTTAGAGATGGAAGGTGATGGAGTTGGGTCCTACACTCTTGAGTGCCAAATTTCCGTTCATTCCCCCTATCTCCTTTTTCCAGGAGGAGGGATGAGGTAAAGGAATTAAGGGACACTTTTCAGGTAAGGATTATATAATATGAACTTTAGCAGGCATCCAGCATTACCCCTTTAGAAACTTCTGTATTCTCCCCAAGAAGATTCTTAATTCATCTAGGCTTTTTTCTCCTTGCCTTTTTTTTTTTTTTTTAAACCATTCTTTATGATATTGGAACATCTTTCTTTTCCTTCAGTAGAGAAGTAAAATTTGTCACTCTGAGGAATTTGTGCGTCTTGCTTAGGGTCCCCCTGAGGCATATATCTTTAAATCCATATGGTTATCTTTGAGATATTATCTAGCAAGTGATATAGTGAATAAAATGGAAGTTAGTAATTTCTGGATAATCTTCAGGTTTTTGTTCTAAGTATTTGTGCCATGTTTCTGCTAACCTATTGAATTCTGCTTTTATTCTGCATATTCTTTATTAGAACTGTGAAAACTGTATTTAGAATGATAGTTTTGATTTTGTTTTTCCTCCATAAATAACATGTACAATGAATTCCTCAAATCCCTGTTATAATCTGTCATGCAGTCCATAACTTACAGAATATCTATTTAACACATGCTCTTGTAAAGACTTACATTTTTATAATCACTGTATATTTAACTTTTATAGCTTCCTCGTCAGGCAGTTGAAAAAAGAAAGTTTATTCTGAGCCAGAGTAGGGTGTGTTCATTAGCTAACTGGTTTTATTAGAAAACCCATTTTATGGGTTACAGTACAGTGTTGAGAGATTTAAAGTAAAGGCAAAGTCTTGCTAAGATGTGGATTTAATTGCTTATGTTATCATAAAATTTGCACTTATAGCTGAGTAGTAATCTTAAAAGAAAAATGGAACTAATAAACATTGCTTTTGGTAATCATTAAAGTGACTGAATTTCATGCAGAACTACTCTTATTCAGTGCTTGCCAGTTATTTGCCAATGACCTTTTATAAAATTAGAATTATTTTGCAACCAGTGTCCTGATACTCAGAAATGGAAATGCTTTAGTTGGACCAAAGTATTGGCTTCAAAGTCTTCTAGGAGATTGAAAGAAAAACAAACAAAACCCACAACCTGTCTGGCTCTACTCAGTGATGATCATAACAGAAAAATTTCTACCACCCTCTTTGGAGGCAGTTTCTCTATTTCATTCCAAACTCTGGCAGGAGCTGTACCTGGGAAAGACAACTTATTTTTTATTTATTTTCATTTTTATTTTATTTGTTGTCATTATTGAAATTTCAGTTTTTTGAGTAAAATAGGTTTTTTTTTTTTTTTGGCAGCACAATTACCTGTTGAACTTGTTATATTTTTATGTGCAACAGGTTACAATATGTGAAGTAGAAGATTGAGGGAAGAACTTCACAGAGAACTAATTCTTATTTTAGTATAACACGATCTGATCTTGACATTACATTTAGCACTTTTTTCTTACGTACGTATAAAGTTTAGTGATATTACACTGAAGGACTGGTAATGCCAGACTCCATTGCTAATTTAACTAGTCAACCATGCTTCCTGCAGAAGGTGGCCCAGGATCAACTCTTAAGCTCCAACTCAGCTTTTTTTTTTTCTAATTAAATAGTGCTGTGGGTGTGTTCTGTGTAGTGAGAGGGAGATCTAGTTAATAACATTTGTAAACAGATTAATTACTGTAACAACATTCATGCGGCTCCTGAGCAGCTAAAATTATGCTGACAGTTTGTACGGCCATCCCTTGGTTGGTTGTTATCTGTGTTAATGTTGAACGGAGGCAGTTGTGCAAAATGCTTTCTACGGAAGTACTGTAACTAAAATGATTGTAATCTATATTAAACTAAGGAAGGACACATAAGCAAGTATTACTTACCTTGTGCTTTGTACCTGGTCTGTCAGTGACATGAGTTCAGTGTCTGGAAACTTTCCTCTTGCTACACTGAAGATTTGAGATTGCTATTTTGCTGTCATTCCACGTAAATAAATGTGCCACCCTAGAGCCAAGATAAATCTACCTATATAGTAGCACTGATGGACACTGCAACTGTAAATATATGTAGTATGTGAAAATATATACTAGTTTGTTATTCCAATAAAAATCAAGCATTCGGAAGCTACGAAATGCTAGAATCAAAATTGCCTTTTTTGCAATGTTATGTTAATGCTCTTTGGAGTTGCCTAATTTCCAGGGACGTTGAAAAGACCACCAAAAATGTTAACAGTTACATCATCTGCATCCGATGGATAGTGTTTTCAGTGGGCATGGGCCTGTGTGACCAGCTTCCAGAAGTGTTGGGAGCTCTGCCCCCCTTTCCCTGATGCCCTCTCTGCTGTCATCCCACATGCCAGCTGGTTCCATCCTCTGCATTCAGCCTGGTCCTCTGTCTGGCGGAATGGGGCTTGGGGTTAGGAGGTGTTGAACAGCACCAGCCTCACTGCTTCCACCTCCCTTACCGCAGCACATGCTAGCTGTGCTGAATGTAATCTGGGAGCTGTGATTTCACAAGGAAACTGATCCAACTGAAGAGATGGAAGCCCATGTCTTAAGAACTTTTGTGCGTTCCCCTTCAAGGCAGCACTGTGTAAATCCTAAAATAGCTGAGGGGGGCAGCAAGATACAGCTTTGTGCTTCTGTCTTTCACCTACATTGCTGAGCAGCTCCTGCGTTTTAAATCTTGTTCCAGTTCCGTGCTGCTGCTTTGACTACTTATTTCCTTTCTTTAGACCGTGGTTTAATCTGATCTCTCCTTTTCCCTCCCTGCCTGTACCTATCCCTCTAACCTTTAATTGCCTGTTTTTGTACAAATAAACACCAACTAAGCTGCACTAGGCTGATGCAGCTCTTCTCCAATGCCTTTGGCTCTGTGTCTGTGCGTAGCAAATTCAGTCCCTACCCAGGTCCCTGCTCAGTGTCCCCCTCTCCCCCATCTCCGTCACTAGCTTCAAATCACGGTGCTTTCTTCCTACTTTCCTGGCTCTTTCCTCTGAGATCCAGCTGCAAACTCTAGCTCCCTTACCTCTCCTGCTGTCCTTCCTTTTTCCCTCACCTTCCCCTCTGGTTAGACTGAGCCTTTTTCTGCTTTCCATTCCCCTATTCTCAGGTTCCTCCTGTTTAGCTGCCTGCTCTAGAATCACTGAGAGCACAAGAGAAAAATCTCACTGCTGTCATCTCATAACCTGCTGCAAGCCAGAGCTCTACCCACACAGGAAGTCTTCTTCAGCAGCTTCAGGGAGAGCATACTGATCCTTGGTTCAAGCTTTCTGGTTTTAGCAGAGCAATCTGCCAAAGGCTCTATTGGAAGTTTGTGTGCTGCAATGGTTAGAAAACTTACTCGTTGGGCAAATTTTGCTGAAGATAATAAAGTATGCCCCCAAGGCACCCTTTGTGTTTCCTTCTCTTCCCTATCGCTCCAGATCATACTTTCCTGTCAGTTTAAGATGCTACAAATCTTCAGAGAGGAGGCTGCACAATTTTAATGCGGACAAAAAACAGGCCTTAGGACAGTTCCCCAGTGGAAAAAATCAAGCTTCAGATTAAAGTCTGTCAAAATCTTTGAATAAACAACTAGAAACAAGGTCTTATAAGTGGAAAAATGGAACCAGGTCCAGCTGAAGTTAACAGCTTAAACTAGTGCTGTTTGGTACTGCTAGCCAAAACAGCATTCCTGTTGCCCACCTGCTTATTTGTCCCTTCTGGAGGGCCAACGTAAGTATGTTGGGCTGCTTTTTCTATCTGTTTTGCCTCTTGGCTTCACGTGTGCACAAGGCACAAGGACTTGTGGGGCGCAGGAATAAGCGGCTGGGAGCAGATGGAACAGAGCATTTCTTGTGGCACTAGCCCAGCATGTTTGTTGAGCAATAACTTCATATCACAGCGGTACGACTAACTCTGCCATGAGGGCCTATTTTCTTTTCATTTTGCAATGTACTATGAAAAAAAAATAGCCTTAGAGCAGGAAACATGTTGAAGGAGGCAGTAATCCTTTGGAACACGCCTGTGGTTATTGGCTGGATTTATCTCACTTTATCTGCCTAGAGGTTAAGTAACTGATTCATGCTGTCTGAACTCCTTTATAACTAGAAGACAGAGAAGGGCACCTACAAGGAATACAGGACACTACCTCATCAGGCACCGTTTCAAGTTTTTGGTTTTTTTTGTTTTTTTCTAATTTTCAAGTTTCAGAAATTATCACTTTGAAGTGGGCATACTGACTGGGGGATGTTAAATGAAATAGTTGTGCACACACGTGCATATATCTCGTAAAATATTTTCAGCTGCATCCCCTATTTTCCATATCCTCTTTCCTGAAGTTGCTGAGGTTAGATGCAGTACTGTGGTTTTGCTTGCTGTTTAAATCCAGTCAGTTGGTGCTCAGTTATAAATAGCAAGTGGCTGAGGGAGAGGATGACAGGGATAAAGAAAAGCAACAGCAGAGGAGAGAGGAGGAAAGAGAAGGGAAACGGCTGTGCAATTATTCCCTCAGTTCCCGCAATTTGTAGCTAGAATCTAAGGTTAATAGGCACACTATATAAGATATTCTGTGCCGAGTCTAAAGTGTATTTAAAAATAAATAAATAAACTGTGCCTTAGATCAATGCATCTGATACCTAACACCGACTGTTGTCTTGATTCCTGTTCAGTGCTAATACAATGGCATTAAAGGGAAGATAATTTTAGTATGGAATTTCCTGTGGTCATACTTTTATTATACTTTTATTTTAATGTATTGTTCTGTATCCGGATGCTGTTGCTTAATTTAGATGTAACTGTAGAATATAATGATGCTGTTCCCACCCGTATATGTATAGACATACAAACACATGCGTGCACACATACGAAATGTACACATATCCATATATGCACATAGATATGTGTATACACATGTATATGCACACAGATCCTTTTAAATATATATTATTTTCAATATATTTAATGTGCACTTAAAACCATCAGGTAACAATTCTGCTGTAGCTGAAGTAAAATTACTCTTTTTTTTCCCATGGAAAATCTCTTCTGATTTTTATGATTTGGTTTCTTTTGCTCAGCTACAATTTAGAAAATTCAGAATCATAGGGAAAACTAACTAACAATGGAAATAGTCTTAAAAATAGGTATATATTTCAAAACAAAAATAATTGCCTGTTTTTATACAATACCTGAAACTTTTTCATCAACTCTGGTAAATGTGGAGTGAGAGACTAATTGCAGACAGACAGGTTGTTCAGGATCTGGTTATTATGTTTGTTACAATGTTGATAAGAATATTATACCTACATATTTGTTAAGACTACAGGATATTTACTTCTTATTTTTGTTAATATTTTATAAATGTCAAATTTTTAAGTCTATATACTCTTACGCTCATGTACTATTGAAATCTAGTATAGTGTAGCACAGCAAATGTGCATTATCAGGAAGAGAACTGTTTTTATTTACAGCAGACATATCTTCAAGCCAAAACTGTCTTCATGCAGAGAAGCTTTTCTAATTATTACTTTCCTGACTCACACTCAAATCACAGTGTCCACTCTGTGATGTGAATGACTAGTAGGCTGAGTTGAGCTAACTTTGGATCCTCTCACTTAAATATTGTTTTATATTGCTTCGTAGTATAACAGTTGATAGAGGTATGCATGAGACAGAAGTGATCAACTTAATAACCTTCCTTTTATTAATCTGATACCTTCAAACCATTTTCCAGGTCTCTATTCCCCGATCTGCAGACTAGAGTTCATGAATGACTATGGCTTATTCCATAGTTCCTTCCGTAATTAAATGTGACTGTTCACACATGTACCTTTAAATACACTCAGAGATCTTTGTGGCACTGCCAGTGAACCAATTGCCTGCTAACTGCTAACTTAGGTGCCAAACATGTTTTCTCTTTCACTCCTGCTCCTACCTGCCTGCCTCCATCTTCATCTGTCTTTAATAAATTTTTTTTTCTGAGTGGAGAAATGAGATTTGTCACTTCTCTCACGCTTATGTTATCTAAGTCAAAAGTGATTCACCGTGACTTTATTTGTTCCCCATATTTGCCCCAAACTGTGAAGTGTTAACAGAATGCATCTCCCTGCTTTTAATAGGAAAAAAAAAAATGCTTTTAGTAGGCCATGATTAAAAAAATAAATAGTTGATTTGTACTTGAAGTGTAGTTCTCCACCCTAGCACTCCAAATGGTTGTTTCGTAGAAAATATGACAAATGAGGAACACTGTACGCAGCTCCCTGTATTTCCCACTCATGGTGTTTTTGTTTGTTTTTTAAATGGTAAAAGTCTGTTTAACTTCATTAGGGAAGAAATTGGAAATGAATCAATTAAAACCCTTACTTTAATCCTGTGGAGTGCCCTGATTTTTCAGGTTGATAACGCTGACCCTGTCAGGCCTCCTTTTCATGATTGGCAATACGCATTAGCAGAAAAGAAGTATTAGATGATAAAACATATTCTTGAAAGCCTGGAATCTTTATCTTAAAGAATAGTTCATGTTGTACCATGCTAGTTTGAATAGCCTTAGTAGAAATCACAATTGTGTTTTATGTGGCCTATAAAATGACAACCGATAAAGATAGTAAGAGCCAAACCCAAACATATATTACTGTTGCAGAAGTACTTCCTACGTTACTGTTATCTGCCGCATCCCATGCAAACACTTTCCATTCCATTTTTAGTGTAAGCCCAAGGTGAACGGAGTATTAGTTTAAGAGGATCTCTAAAGATTGTTTTGTTTTGTTTTCACCCTGCTATAGTAAAATGCTGGCAGTCTCAAATGTGAAAAACCATGAGTCAGGCAAAGCAAAATAGAGACTTTAAACTGATGAGACTTGAAACAAAACTGTGATTTAGGTTGTGTGGGTTTGCCTTCTGGTGTTTAAAGTTGGGTATACTTGGTAGATAGCAGACTATGTTATGGCAAGTAATACTAGAAGAAAGATTTAAGAGCCACAGTAAGTATATTTGTGTGATCCTTCGTTAGAGTGTTGTCATTGGAGAAGCATCATAAGAACCTGATGTGTGTAGAAGGCAAAGCAGTGACCTGCAGCAGGGAAGTACCCTCCTCCTCTCATCTTGGTGTTTGCAGATGAACCTGCACTGAAAAATAGGGATAGGGGAAAGAGAAGTATAACAATAAAAGGAGAGAGAGGAAAATAATTTCTAGTGAGAGTCTTAAAGAAATGCTGATCAAAAGGTGACTGGGAAAAGCATGGAGTGCTTTGGTAAAGAGAAAATGTACTATGGCAAAATGCATAACAAAATTAAAAACTGAAGTCAGAAATGTTGACTTTTTTTTTTCTTCTTCTGAGCTGTGACAGTGACTAAACTTTGGAATAAACTGGCAGGGGAAATGGTGACTTTAGCATCTCTTCTGATGGTCAATACTAGATGCTTTCAGGTAAGAGGTTTAAAGTTTGCAAGACTTTAGATCAGTGCTGAGATACATAAATGGAAATGGCCATTGCACACAGGCGTCTGAAGCAGTTGATCTACTGTGGTACCTGACTCTTCAAGCAGCGTACCTTCCTTGTACATGCACACGTAGCATGGTGTGCCAAAATCCTCTTTGGTCTGACTACAAGTACAAAAAAGCATAAGAAGTCAATCAGGGTTAGTATTTCATCAGACTGTGTTGTGAGTACTGAGAACTTGAAGGACTGCATTTGGAGGGATGCTTCCCCCCCCCCCGGATTTTATCCTTTGGCTTCCCTCAGGCAGCAGATTAGGCCTGATGCAGAGTGACTCCAGCCCATCATGTTTATTATCCAGTTATCAGCTCATTCCCCCAGGTTTGCCTAATTCCTATGTTAGAGCTCTTTTATATCCCTGGCCTATATGAGCTTGGGTTGCACAATGGACTTGAGTCTTGGCAGGAAGGTGGAACTAGTTTTTGTTTTTAACCTGTCATTTGACTGTTTCTTTACATTTCAGTCAGTTCTTTTTTTTGTGAGAAATAGTGTATAATCATTTCATTTTTGCCATTTGTTATTTTACAGCTCTCATCCAGAAACAGTCTGGCATTGTGGGTTGTTCTTGTCTTTGCGCCTTGTCCAGTCTTCTTTGCATTTTGAGATGGCGTGATCTGATTATGACATGATGTGAGAGAACATAGGAATTATTTGAGATATAATCATATGTGGCCAAAATGTAATTATTTCCTGTCAAGTCAACAGATAATAGAAATCTAGTTTATTCAAGTGATGTGATCAAACATGCCTTCATCCCAAGATGCTCATCAACGAGTAACATACAGGTGTCCATCTCCATTGTAATGGATATATATTTCATCCCATGGTTGGAGATCGTGTGCTGCCTCTTACTTGTCCTTACATGTCCTCTTACAAGCACATATGTTTCTTTTATGTGAATGGACATTTGTCCATCATATATCAGTAAACTAGAGCAGCTATCATCATGACATGCCAGTTTCTAGTGAAGTTAAGAGAGAAAAGCTGTGATCTTTCTGTAAAAAATATGATAGGGAGCAAGCTGTGAGAACAATTCATGCAGCCCCAGCTTGCCCTTATTCATATCTAGAAGTATCTGAAAAAGAGGATGGGAGGGAGTAAGCTGTAGCTACGTGCAGAAGGAATTACTCTAGTGAGCCAAATCCGGTCAGTAATTTGGGCACCTCATTCCAAATGACCTTAATGGCTTTGGAAGAAGTATTACATTTTTTAGAGTTTTTTTGTCATTGCTATGTTTTTTTTATAGGAGCATATGTGAAAGTTTGAATTGTGATCGCCTCTAGGAGTTTTAAGTAAAACAGTAAAGGCTGTATTAGAAGATGAAAATAAGATTTGGCAATATTGCTAAAAGAAAAAAGAAAATGAATCTTTCAGGCAGTGCTCTTAGGCAACAAAGATAATTTGTTTTATAATTAAATATGAACACACTACTTTTTCTGAAGCTAAGCATGCCAAACAACCTGGAATACAACTTACATATCAAAATATGCAAATTGTTCTGATTTGACTATGGTTCTAATTTGACTGTGGTTCTAATTTGTTAAGGAGTTTAAAATGCATAAACTAAAAAAAGTTAAATCTATAAATCTAAGAGTTTTTTGGCTTATGTTCTCTTATTTACTTGGTCACATATCTCAAATAAATGTGTTAAGCCAGTAGTTACTGTGGGTTTGCACTAACATGAAAACTTGACCCATATTTTTATTTGTAATAGTCTGCAGACTTACGTGCAGATCTGTGTGCAAAAAGAAACAAAATATGTAGCCAAAGTCTCTAGTACAAATCGCAAGCCTTTACTCTTGGTTATGCTTCTGGGTAAAAGATGAAGGGTCTGATCAGTACTAAGAAGGGGGAAAAAGAACAGTAAGCTGCTAAGGGCCAGATCCTATGGGCCTGCACTTAGGATATCCATACGTAACCTCTAGGCGCTGAACAGCCGGGGAGTGGGGAGAAACCCTGCACAGCAGCCTGTTGTGAAGCAAGACAACATGCTGAATTGGGCACCTGGTTAAAAATCTCTGGGGGGTTTTGAACTTCTGATAGAAACAGTCTTGGGATACTGGGTTCCCATTTCTTAAGTAAACTATTAGAATTGTTTGTTTGTTTGTTTGTTTGTTTTCTTCCAAGAAGCACAAAGAAAGTGTAAGTGAACACAGGATGGTGGTCAAGTCTTAAGCTACGGTAACGTGAGTGCTGGGAAGCAGCCCACTGTTTAAATTAGAGCTGCTTTGAAATTTCAGGCAGTGACGTGGAAGTTCTGCTGTGAGCATTTGTGGTCTTCCTTTCATTCCCTTACTAAGAGGCTCTACTTGGAAAAGTGGTAGCACTTGCTATGAAATGCTTCTGCTCAAGAAAGTGCTCCTTTTAGCCACAGCCCCCTTCCCATCTGTGAATGCAGCTGAAGCGTCATGTACAGAGGGCAGACCAGGTCAGACTAATTCCCTGTTTGGGAAGTAGTGGGCACCAGCCAGGGGCTTAGAGCGCCTAAGAAACTAGTCCTGGAGGAGAGCCCATGGGCATGGTAGCCAGAGTTGCTGTAATTCTTATCTTGTTAAGGGAAAACAAACAAACAAGGAAAAACCACCCACAAAACAGATTCTTCTTTGCTCAAAGCGTGCTTTTATCTGTATGTGTCTGTAAAGCCCTGTTGGTTGCTGCAGAAAGTGAAGACCCACAGAAACTTTATTACTGTTTTTATTTTGCTTCTGTAATTTTTGAGAACCAACTGTTTGGTTCAGGATCACAGTGGGAAGGGATGGTGGTGTTAGAAAGCAGTTACCATCTTGAATTTGTCAGAAGACCTCCGTGCTTGAACTCGTACTTAAGATAGCCAACCAGGCCATTTCCAGGCATGTAGCTGTGGGGCGTGATGGATCTCGGGGGAAAGCCTGTGTGAAATTTCTTGGAAGTATGCTATCCATGCTTAGCTCTGTGTTGCAACAGCCATGTTAGTGCACTGTGTAGCTAGTTTGCTGTTAACCCGTGCATCTTCATAGTCTACCTTCACATTTTTTGCTTGAAATGGGAAAAGAAGTGCCATGATTAAAGGTGTCACGCCATGTAGTTACAGTAAAGACAATGCCAAGCTTTTTTAATTCACGTGTCTCACTGCTGTTTCTGAAGCCCTACTTTTAGATATCCATATTTGAATACTCAGGCTTTGGATAACAACTGCTGTGTATGCTTGGAATTCTAGTTGTTGTTGTTGCTGTTATGCTTTTTAAAAAAAAAAAAGTGTGCAGTGTGGAAGTGGAAGTATACTTCTGATCTCTGTGTATGTAATGTTGGATGCATAGTCTGTAAAAACCTTTTCTGATAGTTGTAATTTCAAGATATGTAGCCCCACTTTGAGTTTACACCCCAGACATCTAGTAGCTAAACAAAGTGTGGTGTTTTCACAGTGGTGGGTAGCTAATCTCCACCATGCCATGCTCTCACACCCCCACACCCCCCGACAGGACAGGGAAAGTACAGTGGAAGGGCTCATGGGTTGAAATAATGACAGGGAGATCGCTCACCAGTTACCATCACAGGCAAAATAGACTCAGCTAAGGGACAGTAATGTAATTAATTATATATTACTAGCAGACTAGAGCAGTGAGAATAAAGCAAACGACAAACATTTCTCCCCTCCCCTCCACCCACCCTCTTCTACCTCCTCCCCC
>VXAL01001493.1:35805-81275 GCA_013399475.1 Chauna torquata | reverse complement strand
CCCTTTTGGAGCCGGCTGGAGCTGGCTTTTATCTGACATGGGGCGGCTTCTGGAATCTTCTCACAGAAGCCACCCCTGCAGCACCCCACTACCAGGACCTTGCCGCGTAAACCCAATACATCATCATCCACTTTCACAAACTCTAATTTTATGGTTTCGTCCGATCGATCTGATAGTTGAATCAATGAGTAATTTGGCTTTTTATGGAGGTTTGTAAGACTTCTGGTTCCAAATAAGACAAAGAATTGCAGACAATCTTACAGAGTCTCTCCATGGTTGTCTGTTTCAGTTCTTCACCACTAACATTTACAGAATGTTGGAGCATAATTAAGATTTCTCTGCTTCTAAATGATTTCTGAGATGGAGGTTCCTTCTTCTTCAGCTGGAGCTGTAGTCCAAAATATTTTTTTGCTATGAAACCACATTCCTTTACTCTTCTCTGTTGTTCCAGGTTTCGTTCCCTCATGAAATTTCGTAGTGTGCCTTTATTTTCCTTACTGCTTCATGAATGCAGGCAGTCAAGCTGTTTTCCAGCTCTCACCTGTCATTGTAATGAAATTGTTTTTTTGGTTTGTGAATATTTCGGTTTGCAGTCTCTGTAGTTTGTTCTATCACATCTTGAAATAGTAGTCCAAATGGAGGAATCTAGATGATATCCTGAGAACTGGTACACCAGGATGCAGAAGAGCCATATGGATTTATTATATGGTATCTAATGCAATCTTTTTTTTTTTATTTTAGCCTTAGTTTTTGTGAAGCTAATTTTAGTTAATATACTTTATCAAGCTTTTGTTGATATATTTCTGTTATTCCAATCACCATTCTTTTTGGATAGATTTTTGTAGGTAGCTGACAGATCCAACTGCATTTTATATTCTTAAAATATTTTGCTATCCCTACATATCTTTCAAAAACTTGTCTTTAAAAGCTGAAGTCTTTTGAGAGCTGATCACTGCTACAATCTCAGTAATATCATATCATGAGAGACGTAACAATTTCTGAGCTATTCCAAAATCAAAAGAATAGTATCAAGGAGGAGTTTACAAATGAGTGTGTAAGCCAAGCAAATGTCCACAAACAGGTGATAGGGATCACAAATTTTAGTGGACTCAGATTAGTTTTCTTACTATCAAAGCTTTCCTTTTTGCTTAGTCAAAACTTACTGAGTTATGTTTTTCCGAGTGCAGTGAATAGAAAGGAAAATACCTGTTGCTCAGCTATTGCAGTATGCATCTTGAAAGAAAAATAGTTTGAATGTGTAAACACTGTGTTCTGGGAAATCCTAAAGCTTTTTACTGGTGAAGGCTTCTACTTGTGTATTTTGCTTCTCGCCACATTTTGTCTGGCATGGTTGAAAAACTATCCAAGTTAGTGAATCCATACTTTTAAAAAATGTGATGCGTGTGCATTTTTGTTGCATGTATTCGTGCTCACTTAGCAATATTATTGCAGGGATATTGCAGCTGTGTTAACATTTTTAGGTATTTCTTAGGTCTTTCAATGTGATTGATCTTGTGTTGATCTACATCTTGCAGTAGCAGGGGCAGAACCCTGCCTCAAAAGGCTTTAAAAACAAACAGAAGAGACAGCAAAAACAACATTATGCCTAGGTTCATTTAGCAGTTCTGTGTGGTTCCCTATCTGCTTCACTATTGGAACAATTTGTGGTCTATCATCAAGAATAAAATATGACTATTGATATGTAGCTGTAAAATTAATTTACTTATTATTTTAGTGTTGACTAAAGACATAAGTCGGATACTTTTTGCAGTGGAGTTTCTCACATGCAAAAAATAAGATCAGTCTTTGGAGCTTTAACTTTTCATGTATTTAAAAATTAGCTAGTGTTAGGATTCAATATGGAACTTTCAGAGAACATTTGAAAGTATATAGTTAAGAGTTTTATTTCACATTTTTTTCTTTTTTTTTTTTTTGCAATTGCTTTAAATGAAACTTGAATTATATTAAAATTGGGACCAATATTAATTTTCTTTTTTCTTTTTTCTAACATTAAAGTAAGATAGTTTAAAATAGCAAAACACTTGAGCTCAGTTGTCGTAATCAGGACTGCAGTGATAGCATCTTTACTGTAGGGAAGAATTCTTTCTGAAAAGCAAATATTGCAGCTTTATATTACATAATTATTATGAAAGATGATTGCTGTAAGTTTAAATTGTCATGTAACTCAAATGGAGTGATAATTTGATTTTAGTAGTTCTCCAGTTTAAAGCCATAATGTGACACTGAATATGTTTTGGTGGATTAATTCATACCTATATCAATTTTAGAACTTCACAACACTTCTGCTGATTAGAAAATCATAGTTCTAAGAAGGCACCTTATTTAAATGCAACATTTAGTTTCCTGTCTGATTCACTTTTCAACTCTTCAAATACAATTGAGCTGCTTCTGGTATTATGATTTAAACCACTACTGTAGTTAAATATTAAGGTGCTTTAAAGCATTACTTGGAAAGTCAAAGAAAGCTGTCGTGTTCTAATTGTTCATTTTTAAGAATTCTCATCCATCTTGTTACTCATGGTTAATTTGCTTTTGCTTAATTTTTTTTCCTTACTGTGATGATATGTAGGAAAGATAAATTGTAGCCATGCGCATAAACTAAATGTAAATACCAATTATCACTACATTATGGGCTTATTTAAACAAAGAAGGTCTATGGCAAAGGCTCCTTTAAGTGCTCCTGTAAACTCCCTTGAGGAGATGACTAACTGTGGCCTGTGTGAGTTATTGCAAACGGCAGTGAAGCTGAATGAGTTTGGTTAATGCCCCTCATGTTATTTCCTCTTACATCTTCCACTTCAGATCACTTTCTGTGTAATCCACAGGCTAAAGACTTTTGGGGTTATGAAGGCCGTACTCGTTCTTACAATGTCTCAAATCTAGTTCTATAGTCAGGCACCCCTTGTGTATGTTTGGTTCATCTTCCACCAAAATTGGCGGATATTTCACTACTGATTGTGGTGGGGGTTGAACCAAGATTGTGTATTTGTGTAGCAAATATCTCTTTTTCTTTGAAAGCAGGTATCTTATTTAGAAGCTTTACTTGTGCAAGTATGGTTTGCAGACTTCTGCATTGTTTAGCGTGGCATACAAGGCTTTTTTGTGGTTTTGTTTTTAAGAGAAGGAAGTATGATTTCTATTTTGCTGAGTCCTACGCTACCTTACGTTATTTGAAAGTATGATACTACTTTATATTATATGATATTACTTTATATTACAATTTACTTTGTATTTCACTAAGCTAATGAAATTTCAGGTTTTTCATTACTTCAGTGTAAGGCTACCTTATTATCACAAAATATTTTATTAAACAAAAGGGCAAAATAAGTTTAGAAAATGATACCATAATTTCTTTTTGTTCTAGCAAAAGCTGTTTAGTAAGGTATCATCAATCTAAATGCAAAGCTTTTACTTCACAAAGATTCCCAATATTATCTGTACAAGCCTTAGATAGAAGTGTTGGTGAAGAGGTGCATATATTATGAATATATCATTTTAAGACTAAGTTTTCATCTTCTAAAGAACTTAAGATTCTTGTAGGGGGTTGATAAATCAAGCAACTATGTGGGTGTTTGTTACACAAAGAGCTGGCTTCTGCTGAATGCCTGCGTGATGCAATTTACAATGGAGGGTCATTTTGTGGCTAAGCCAGACATCTGATTTTTATGTAGACCCAGCACAGGGATGGGTGGCTTATGTTTGATTCCATGAATGGAAAAAGTAGCCAGACAGCAATACAAGTGTGTGTTGCTGGCTGAAAGATTACATTTCACTGCTGTGGCTCTCTTGTATTTTATTTACTTGAAGTCCAAGTACATTTCTGCCTGTTCTCATATTCACTTTTATATATGCCTATATATTTTGCATTACGTGGTTGGAGTGGATTTTGTAGTCTGACAGTCATCATAAATTCTACAGACATCAAAAAAATAGAACTCCTACATTTTAAATTGTATTTATATTCCTTGTGAGGGTGATACTGCTCCTAAAACAAGCATTTGGAATAGTTTCATTAGTCATAAGAAGATCTGTTTACCTTTCATTCTCTCTCCGTACACTCACCCTCTTAAAGTACCAGGTGGCAATATGTTAGACAGAGTCTTGATTTTGGAACAGATGTCCAAACAACATTTATTAGGCCTTTTTTTTTTTTTTTAAACTGTAGCACAAGTTAGTTTAGAAGGACTTCATATATTTTCAGAAAGAGATTTTATTGGCTGGTTATGTCTAACAAAGATTTATTGAAAAATCAGTCTTGGATTATTTTGTGTGTGTTTTTAAAGCAGTTTTACTTTCCTTCTAACATATATATGTGTGTGTACACACACAAACACACACACACACACTTAAGCACAGTCTTTTACGGAATTAGACTGCACTGTTAGAAGCAGGTACCTTATAGCTTCCCATATAGAGCTGTCTACACCAATTTTGAAGCAGTATTTGGTCCACTGAATCTAGCTGAGGCCAGAACAAAAGAAATTGTGATTAACATGTCCTTATTTTGTTACGTATACTTGGAATATTAGTTTGTAGCAATTTTTAATAAGATATGCTGGTCAATTTCCATTAGAGAAATTTGTCGTGATTGCTTACTCTGATTTCATCTGTGGTGATACAGTTTTACCACAAGACTGGCAGAAAAGCAAGATACTGGCTTGATTAAATACAAACAAATAAAACGTGATAGGCACTTCATATGGGGGCAGTAAAAGAAAGACCGTTATGAGACAAATAGAGAACTTTGCTTGTACGCTTTCCTGTACAGATCTCTAGAAAAGGGGATTATTCAACACAATTCTTTTTCCTAACATCCAGTGTGAAAGTTCTGTGCTGTAGATTTAGGTCCACTACTGTTTGTCCTGGCTAATATGGACACACACAATGGCTTATTTCCTTCTCCTTAGTACTTAGCCCTTTATTCCCTTCAGGCTTCTCTTCTCTAGACTGAACAATGCTGGTTCCTTCAATTTATTCCTTGTGGACATTAACGTGTGTTCAGCATTTGACTCATAGATCACTTTTCTGGAGAGCAGAGCATGAAGTTGGACTAACTTCAACTTGTATTTGTCCAATTGAGTATTCCTTCTTGAAGGACAGAACTTAAAAGATCCTGAAGAGTGGATATCTCCTAATGAAATCTCATCATCTTTATTTTTCTCTGAATATTTCTCTCATCTGCCAAGTTCCTTTTGAATTCTGATCATGTCCTCCAAAGCTTTTACAGCTTGTCACAATAGAGTTGGCTGCATATTTTGTAAGCATTTCCCTCTCCCACCACCCAAATCTGTAAAGAACATTAAGTAGCACAGCACCATGAGTATAGCTGTATTCACTTTGACAGTGAACCATTGATAAACAATGTAGGGTACAGTTTTCCAGCAGTTTTGCTTCTGTCTTTGTAGTAACTTCCTCTAGACCGTATTTCCTGCATCTTAGAATATCAAGGAAAAAGTCTTACTAAAGTCAAAATAAATTAGAGAGTGGGCAAAATGATACTTGTAATTCATACTGAGGTCACAAGCTTTTCAAGAAAACAAGCGTCAGGCATCTGAGATCTGAACTGGCAGAAAAAATCATACTGATTTTTCTCAAGAACAAGTGTAAGAGGAAGTGCAGCTCCTTGACAACTGTTTCTGTTTCTTGTAGTCCTTAACCAGTGTGACACATTGGAGAAAGGGCCAGGTTTGCTTACGAGTATCTTTTGGTGAGTCCCTTTGGCCATGGGACTTCACAAAGTCATGCATCAGATAGGATAGTGAAGAAGAATTAAAAAAAAAAAAAAAGGCTGTGTTATACAAATGTTTGATGTGCAGCTGTAGCAGTTTTTGCCTGCAAACTTTCATTATGCTGAGGATATCGAGGGTTTTAAAAGTATCTGCGGTAAGTCTAGCAGCACAAGCTGTCTGGATTTGACTAGCGTCTGCATTTGCATGCAGGGATGGTACAAGGTTGGGAGAAGGGTGCTGGGAGCAGTGAGTCTGGGCTGCTGGCTTGCAAGGAGAACGTGTGTCTCTTCCCCACATGTAAATCTTAGAATGCTGCTTATTACCATCCAGAGGTTTTATCCTAACTCATCTGATTCCTATTGCTTCTTCCTTATCAGCGTGAACAACTTCCCTGTCATGAAAGGAAAAGATAATGATACTCAATTGACATGATTTGTGCATTATACACAGCCATATCAGATGTTTACAATCTCTTGGGGGGTAGTGGGTAAGGATTCTTCTTTTCCCACTCCCAAAGAACTTGCAAATAGCTTTTTTGTTTATCGTTTGTTCCAGTGTTTGTGCAATTGGAGTTGAGCCTTGGAGTTCTGGTTTTCTTTTCCAGTCTTCCAAAACCACCAATCCTCCAGAAGTTCTCAAAGATAGCAACTAATAGCTCTGTTGTTGCTTCTGTCAAATTTGAAAGTATCTTAGGGAAAACTAGACAAAGGCATTTGATTTTAAAGCATCCAGATTAACATGTTGGAGAACACTTAGTGCTTTTCCAATTTTAGTTGAAATTCTTTGTCACTGTGTTGTCAGCTGCCTGATTGCAACTGAGCTTTTTTAAAAAAAAAGTCAGAAAAGAGACTGAAAAATCTGTCTTATCAGGTTAATCTGTCAATATACTTCTCTCCATTAGGTAGATCATCAGCTTTGTTTTGAAGGTTAATGGACATTTCAATCAAAAACTTTATTTCCTTCTTCACGTTCTGGACTAAGTTCTCCTATATAGTTTGACTGAAAACATTTGCTCTCTAGTTGTTTTCTCCTTCCTCTCTGTCAAAAAGCATATAACAGAAGCTTGCTGGACAATCTGTTCTGCTTCATTTTTTCCTCAGCAGATGGGAAAGTTAAAACACTGTTTGTTTCCCACTAATATGTCCTGTGTATTGGTTGGTCAGATCCTGAGAAGCCATGTCCAACTCATCTTCCTGTGGTTAACATCCTTAGCACCACCTTTATTCTTCTCATTCTTGTCATTATCCCGTTGCAACACATTGTCTGTTTATAAACAGCATGTGTTGCAGTAGATATGCACAAATGGCATCTATTGTAATTGCAGCTTTGACCAAAAACAGTAATACTTATTGATGGTCTTTTGTACCAGTCCTGTTTATCCTGTATGTTCTGTTCAGAACTCAAATCACTCAGAGGAAAAAACTGTGTGAAAGCTAAACTAGATAAATTTGTGCCTGGTAAATCATTTGAACTGATTAAAAGAGGCTGGATTTAGAGCTTTACCTCTTTACATAAGCTAACAATCTGGTCTAGGAAAAACAGCTTTGTATTTCTAGGGACATAAGGTAGATTTATCAGAGTTTATGTGTTGTTGGTGATTGATGTAGTACATAGACATAATAAATGCCAGCTGTTCCTCCCCCATAAATCAGAAACAATAATATTTCCTTTTATTTTAGTTTGAACTATGTGACTTGGTTGAATTCCTTTTTGAATTCAAAGGACTTTTTATTTACAGTTACAAATTGCCAATTTATCTACACTAACAAATTAGAAATATTATAATATAACATTATAATGAAACCTGAAAGCAGCATCACAAATATCTGTATGTTACTAGGGATTGCTATGCTTCATGATCTTTGTCAAAAGTAGTTTTCCATTTTTGTCCATATTTCATAAATATGTGTTTCTTTTCCATTAAAGCTGATTAGTTTGTAACGGCCCACATCACTTCTAGCTATATATGGAAGCATCATGTTCTGTATTGTTAACTGTATTGGAACAGATTTGAGTGCCTTATTCCTTTTGATTTCCCATTTCAAAGTTCCTGCTTTGTCAGCAACTGTTAAATAAGGGATTTACGTATTTAACATGAAAAAAATCCAGATGTTTGATGTAGTAAACATATAAATCCAGTGATCTACATGCTACAAGTAGCTGTATGAAAATCATGATTGATCTGTCCTCTTTAGCCGTAAGGAGATTGCATTTCCTTACTGTTTCTTTTCAGTTTTCTGTAACTAATAGGTGTGTTGATAAATGTGTGATGTAAGAGGGTCTAAAAAAATTGTTACATATTTGCATTGTGTGAGTGGTTGCAGAGTATGTAAAATGGAAGCAAGTGAAGTTGAATTAAAACACTTGTTCAATATGCATAGTCATGTAATGCGACAAGCGTGTTCCTGCAGCTCGTTAATAAATTCAATAAATGAGAGTTATCAACAGCTAGTATCTGCTTTTATAGTTATCCAAATGAACAACTGGTGCATGGTGACCTTTGATAATTTATTTTAATTTTATTTTTAGTGGCTATTTAGGGTTCTCAGGTTTAGTTAATAAAAATTCTGCATGCTGGCATTCTCATAGATATTGCATGTCTTGCACTGTTTCTTGACCTTCAAGTTATATGGATTTTTGTCTTTTTAAAATGAAAACATGCTGCTGCTTGTAAAAGAAGACAGGGCTGCTCCATTCTTGTCTATGACAAATGGCACCAGTTCACTTAAAAAGTCTTACTCAGTTCCAGTGACATTTAATTTCTAGGCCCTAATCCTGCTAACTTGTATATGCTCTGTATAATGTAAGTTTTACTGAATTTTCAACTCCAGACTGGGATAGGTTACAGACAGCACAAAATATACAATACTTACCTTTTGTTTGCATCTGAATTGTTTTTATTTATTTATTTATTTTAGAATATATGAAAAAAGTCTGACTTTTGTGTTGTGTGGCTTTCTCATGTTCTAAGTTTACATAAAAATTAACTAAAGCATTTTTCTATTTATGAAAACTCACAAAATTACTAGTTGCCTTTTAATGTGATGTTCTGTCATTGCAGCTGTATTTTATTCTATCATTTTAATCCTTTTACTTTTAAAAGATTATTAGAACAAATAAGACAGAGGTGCTACTGCTTAAAATTGTAAACTGAAGCTTTATTATTTCAGGACTTGTGCTTTTCAGAAATATGTTTCTCTAATTTGACCCTCAGTAACCCTTGAGAGACATAAGGACAAGTTACAAACTAATTACATGAATTGCTTTACTGGAACTTGTTAGGCATTTTCTGTTTATACATTAATGTAATATAAATATAGCTTAGGCAACAAAAGCCCTTGGGGCAAATTTATGTCCTGAGTAACCCTGTTCTAGTGACCTCAACAGAATTACTCAAAGTCAAGACAGAATTTAAATTGGAAGACCAGATCTTCAGCTGCTGTAAATAGTCAAACTCCACTAAAATCAATGTAGCTGTGGCCACAACAGCTGTAAAGACAGAATTGTGCCTTCAACTATATTTTTATTGGGTTTCTTGATCTGCAGGCACTTCTAGCAAAGGGGTTGCCTCCTCCCCCAGTTTAAAACTGAGCAGAACTTGCCCATAGAAACAACTCTGTTTTTAGGCTAGAGTTGTTACAATGTTCTACAACCTGCTTTTGGATGCATTTTGAAAAAGGGCTTCAATGGAGTGATAGGGAACTTGGTATCTTTTGATTTTGCATATTTGTTTTTTCTATGTTTTTTTCCATGCTGTGATCTAGTTTCTAAGAAACTTTCTCTAACCAAGCAATATATAGAAAATTACACTCAGCAGTTACACAGTCTTGCTTAAGAGCCTGTAAATATAGGAACAGTCAGCAGATGATGTTCGTGTGTGCTTCCTAGCTGCTTTGTTTCAAAAATAAATTTTAAAAATAGCTAATCTGTACTTCAGTCCTACAAACATGTGTAGTTCTTTACTTTAACCTTGGTGATTATCTCCTTGGTTTAATGGGAAAAAATGTGCTCAGCGTTAAGTCTGGATGAAATTGGTTTCACCATTGGAAATCTGGATTGAGAGTATTTTGTTTATGGGGAGCCATGAGTGATCTGCAATTTTTCCAATATTATAGCAACAGCCCACCAATGGGAGTTATCCAATAAATGTTTTTCAATTCAGTAGTCAACATTAGTACTGATTTCTCAGCACATATATGACATGTATGGTCACAAATAAGTGACCATCAATCAGTTGATTTTGATGGAAGAGAAACAGCATAAATTTCTAATAAATGGTAGCCCACAATGAATTGTTTTCCCCGTCGTTCTCTGACGCTGTCCTGCCAGCTTGGCCAAGGAAGTGGAAATGTAGCTCAAGATGTAGGGCTGGTGTTCTTGACTGCTGCTCAGTGTTTCCATGTCTAGCTGGGCAATATCCTCAGCAGAACTGAGGCCCTGCTGATTTTCTGGCATAGGACATGTTTTGAGCTCTATTCCTTTGTGTTCTGTATATCTAAGCTCTGAAACATGGTAGCATAAATGCTGCAAGCCATTTTATGCCTCAAAAAAAATTAAAGCAGCCAGTCTTTCTGCCTTTCTGTGGCAGTGCAACACAAAGTCACCTTCCTCAAGAAAGTCCTGCTTGAAAAGCCAGTCTAAAACCATGTTACAACAAGCAGATCAGCTTCAAAGGGATAGCTCCATTCACTTTCAAATACCAGTCTATGTCCTTCCTAGTCCGGAGACTATTCCATGCAAAGCAATAAGGTCAAGCAATTTCAGTACTGCAATGTGTAGTAGTACCTAGGGTAGCTTTTAAAGAAGGTAGTTGGAGTACCAGTGCAGGATAGCTGTATTTATATGGCTCTTCACTCAGTCTAATATATTATTTTCAGTTTGCTGTGACAGTCTTTAAAATCACGGTGTTAGAATAGACTTAAGCCATGTTTGGGGTTTTATCTAGTAGACTTTCCATCCATTGCCTGAATATATAATACTGATTGAAGACTCTAATGCACAGACTTCTGCAGCTTTTATATCATTTTAATTTACTACAGTACAGCTTTCCCAAAAGCAGTAATGCTAATTTGAAAGTGTGATAGCTGCCAGGCAAACTGCTACTGTGTCAGTTTGTCTATACACACTTTTTAATTAACGTTTTCTTATTGGAATGAAAGGCAATAGAAACATTAGCGAGAAGGAAAAAAATTGTTGAGAGAAAAGAATCTAGAATTTGGATGACAGACAGAAAAGTATTATCAGCAGATGGTCAAATCTGAGGAAAAACTCCAAAGCAAAACATAAATCTTCTGGTTTATAGACTGTCAGGGAATAATTGCCTGCACAGAGATGCACACAACCCAGGAATCAAACAGGAGGAGACAGAGCTCCGCATGCAGATGCATCACTAAGGCATTGTTGGAACAACTATGATGGATGGATATAGGAAGGCAGGCAGGGAACAAACGGACGGGGGCTTCCCTTTACAGGGCGAAGCAGTTTGAGTGGCTGGGCTGGTGACACAGGGTTGTTTGAATGTTTGTGGATTAGGATCAGAGGAGGGGTTGGTGCGGGTGACATTACGGTGAGTGTATGTTACAGATCATTTAATCAGTGTGAGGAAGAAGACAGAGTCATACTTAAGCAACTCAGAGACCCTTCTTCTTAGGGGAGATTCTAGCCTCCCTTACACCTGCTGAAACGACAACACAGTGGTCCTTTCCTAAGCAACCCAAGAGATTTCTGGAGACTGGTAAGGGACTCTAATGTAGATGCAATATATGGTCAACCTGGGTCCTTCACAAATAAAGAACTGGTCTAGGAGGTAATAATCATTAGCAGCCTTGGCTTTTAGCACCCATGAATTAGTGGAACTTAACATCCTGAGGGGAGTGAGGGAGGCAAGTAGAAGAGTACACATCCTAGACTGAGAGAGTAAAATTTGGTTTATTTAGGAAACTGGTATATGGGATTCTTTTGGAGGCAGCATGGTTATGCCAAGGATAAATCATGCTTGACTAATTTCATCACCATCTGTAATGAAATTAATAGATCTGTGGGTGAGGGCAGTGTATATCATCTACCTTGACCTTAGCAAGGCTTTTGAGGCTGTGTCCCACAGTACTCTTGTACTCAAGTTAGGGTGTTACAGTCTGGGTTGGTGGAAAACCAGATGAGAAAGAGCTGGTTGGAAGATTGGGTTCCACAAGGTAGTTAAAGGTTCATACTCTGTTTGGAGGCCAGTTACAAGTATCCTTTCTCAGGGACCTCTCCTGGGACCTATTCTGTTTTATATCTTTATCAATAACCGAAGAGGAAGAGGGTACATTCTGGAGGAGACAGGGTGCACCTTCGTAAAGTTTGTGAATTACACCAAACTGGAGCTGTGGAGGTGACATAGCTGACAGATTTTATTGAAGGGTTGCCATTCAGAGGGGTTTAGGCAGACTGGAGACTGACAGGAATCTGATTAAATTCAGTAAAGACAAATGCAAAGTCTTTAACCTGGGAAGGAAGAGCTTCTTGCAATGACAGGGGCTGGGGCTGACTGGCTGGGGAGCAGCACTGCAGAAAAGGACTTGGGGGTCCTGGTAGATGACAAACTGAACATAAGCCAGTGGTGTGCCCTACTGGCAATGAAGGCTGACGGCATCCTTGGCTTTATCGAGAGGAGCACAGCCAGCAGATTGAGCAAAGCAATTATCCCCATCTGTTTGACACTTGTTAAACTGCATGTGGAATACTGTGGCCATGCTTGGGAGTTGGGGAGGCAGGAGGGGGGAGAAGAAAAAGTACATAAAAGAGTAGAAGACATTGATAAACTTGAGTGTTTCTAGCAGCAGGACACTAAGATGGGATGGAGCAGATGCCCTATGAGAAGAATCTGAAGGCAGGAACTAATAGCAGTCTTTCAACACTTGAGGTTACTAGGAAAATGGAGATAGACTCTTCACTAAGATATGCAGGGTCATGAGATGCATAAGAGACAATGGTCATAAATTGAAATAGGAGAAGCTCCAAGAGTAAGGAAAATAAGCTGTTGTTTTTTTTTTTTTCTACAGGTATAATTAAGCATTAGAATGAATTGCCCAGAGAGGTTGTGGATTTCCATCCTTTGATCAGGAGTTTGGACTAGATGGCTTTTGGAGGACCTTTCCAACCTGAATGATTCTATGATTCTGAGGGGAGTAGAGAGTAGCCACTGCTGGCTAACACTAAAAATGTTACAAATAAACAAATACACAAATGAAACAAGTAAAAAGAACAACAGAAAAAAAAAAAACAAAAAAAAAACAAACCACAACCTCCAAGCCTTCGTCAGTTCAGACATTTTTGCGAAACCCAAATAACAATTTGGTGGAATATACTGTATGTTTATAGCATACAAATATACCACACTGGTAAAGCTTAAATGTTTTGTTAACAGTATTGGTTTAAACTATTATTTGGTAATAGGGGGCGGGGTATGACACATAAAGAGAAACACATGCATTCCCATTTTCAGAAGCCATGAAATTCATTCCCCGTATTCCAATCGGGAATGTGCAGATGTCAAAAATGTTAAATACATATATATGTCAACAACTCGAATGTTGCTATAAAGTTGAGTTATTGTTCTCCAGTCTCTAGCTTTTGTATTTGGGCTTGATAAGGATATATGTTCTACTGACATTAATCCTTTCAGTATGAATATGGGAGTTCTGGTTTCCCTGATGATATCCAAGGGGGATGAGATCAGATAGTGAAACACTGCTTTGAGTCAGTATTGAAGGAAAGAAGATGAAATCCCAGAGAAATGGACTTTAAAATTGAGGATCCAGGAGAAGAACAGGGAGGGGTAGAAAGCAAGATTTTTTTGAAAGGAGTCCCATGACACAAACTCAAAAATAATGCAAGAGACAGAATGGGAGACTCATCCAGGTGGTATCATTTCTTTAAAAATGAAATGCAATTCAGTGTTACTCATCTGTCAAGTGTCTGTGGTAGAGTTCATCTGTCTTTCAAGACAAAGTAAGTCCTTCCTGGGGTGAAATTTTCTAGATATTAGCTTTGTCTGTTTTTAACATCTCTCCTTCAAATGACAGATGACAACTCAATATATTTAATAACTTGCATTATATTCTGTATGTTGATATTTTATAAACAAATGCATTACCAGGAGAAAGAATGTATTCCTGTTATAAACTTGAACAAATCTTAATCTTTAAAAGAATAAATGACAAAAAAATTTCTCCTTTTAGATCTAACAGTTTTTGATATTCATTTTATGTATTAAGGTGTTAATATGTTCTGTTCCTTGGACTTTGTTCTGGGATATTGGATTCTGGAGGCTTACTGCATTACTGTAGCATTACATAACTAGAAATCGGGAGTCAGGTATAAAATAGAAGATACAAACATTTGATTTATTTTCTATTTTGATGTGTGGTTGTGTTTCTTTAAGGTTTGATTTTTAAAATCATTGCCCAATACCAGAAGATGTTAAGTATATTTTAAAGCCGTAGGCTTTTTGTAACTGCATGAGTCCAGAATCTGGACTTTTAATGTAAGCTACAGATATTGGCCAAGTCATAAGTTTGGCTTCTAAATCCATATCTTCGTGCCACACTAAATATTTTTCAGAGGAGCTAAACTTTTTTACATTTGCAAAATATGTCCTTTTGTAAGGCAGTCTGGTATATGAATAAAAATGAGCAATAGCCATGCAAATTTCAGGTGTTAGGCTATATTTACCTATTTAGCTACATTTGGGAGACATTTTAAATGAAAGTTATATTTCTCAGTTCTTTAACTCTTCCCTTACATCATCCATGCTTTAAGAGTCAAAAATGTTGCCTAGGTTGTGATTCACTAGTATGTCTGACATAAATCTCAAATTATAAAAGAGTATGTACATAACTACATATTTGTTCATGCTATTTATACTATTGCTGGATTTGACAATATTGCACTATTTAATATTCCTTTGAAAAAAATTGTAAGCAATTTTAGAATCATGTGCCGTATGTTATTTACAATTGGGTGTACGCTTTATGACATTACCTATTTTTGTCTAGGGTAGCTCATGCTTTCTGAAGACCAGATTAAGTATAAATCCTAAGGCAATCATTTTAATGGCACATCAACTTCTATGTAATACGCTATACCTCCTGATTCAGGACTTGATAACATAGATAACTTTTACATAACTTTTATTAGCAGATTTAAAACCTTCCATCAAAAATATTGATATAGCCAGTTATACGGCATTTGTTTGTTTTTTCACATAAATCCTGTTGCTACAATTTTAGGATGTATTAATAAATAGGTAGAATCCTGCCTGCCAGTGATGTCTTCCTCACATGGCTATCTCAAAGCATTGGGAAAGAGTTTTATTGGGTGTGGTATTTTGTATTGCCTCTGGGCAAAGCTGTAGGAACAGAAGAAATGGATATTACTCCCTTTTGCACATATACCCTGCAGTTACTATTTGAATACTAGATTTTGTATACAGACAGTATCATGAAATATTGCTGTTTGTGAGAAATGTCCATGTGGTCTCCAACACTACCTGCAAGAGCTGGTAGGCTCAAATAGCACTGTTGTACGGGCAGTCGGTGTTGAGACACTTGAATGGACATGTTATTTGGTCTTAAAGACTGTTCAAAAGACTTTTATGCATCTCATCTAAGTAATGATCTGAGGGAATATTGGAATTAAGCTCAGGGAGCTAATCAGTGAGCAGGGGTCCTTAAATGACGACTATTTGCTACATATCTGAAAAAGACTGAGAATGGAAAAGATGTATCCAGACATTTCAGCGGGGATGTATTTTCCGTTCTGTATGCAATAGCTTAGTACAAGCTTTACTAAAAGGTCAAAATAAGCCAAACAAGAATTTGAATTCACAGAAAAGATGCAGTTTTAAGTTCAGTTTAAAAATGTGAGCGTATTTGGCAGGGCTAGTTACTTTCCATAAATTGGATTGTCAAGTTTTGATTCATACCCAGCATGTTTGTGCTTTATGTTGCTTGCAGACACAATAGCAAAATAATATATCTTCCACTTAAATTACAGCAGTCTAGCCTTTGAACTGAATCAAACTGCCAGTTCTTGTTATCTGATGTCCCTTATTTGATGTGACCAAATACCATGATACTGAAGATTGAAGGAGAGTTAGAGGTTCTCATGCAGAGCCAGAAAGCATCTGGTAATATGCGCGTCATCTTACAATTAGCTGTATAATCTGCTGCTACTGCATATCCCAAGGGGGACGAGAGTAGAGCGGTCACACTGGTGCTTGAAGCCCAGCAATCAAAAGTTAGCTGCTGTTCCTGCATGTGGTCCAGACCTGGCTGTGCCTGTTGACTGTAGCCTTGTAGCAGTGTCTCAGACTGAGTTTGCGTCCTATATTTATCAGTAGGAGTTAAGTGCTTTTTTGTGTTTAAAGTAAATAACTGATAAAATCTCTTGACTAGCATGTGCTTTTCAAGCATGAAAAATACAGGTGCATACATCGACTGTTTCACACTGTATTGGAACATAACATAACCTTGAAAGTCAACCAGATTAAATCGTATTCTGATTACTAACAGAGTGATATCTGAGAAACTAGGAAATCTTGAGCAGTGATTATAGATGTTCTGTTGCTTGCAACTGACTGGTGACTTTCTAACTAAATGAATGTACTTTATCCAGTGTGTCACTTTAGTTAATGCTGCTCATTCTCATGCAACCGATTCTTCATCTTTCATCTACTGCACAAAAATTCTTGTTCAGATAAAATTATACTGCAATGCATGTACACCAGAGGATGAAAAATAACTATAGTTATATGCTTAACCATAAAAATGTAGATAAGGGAATGCAATTTTTTTCTCCTCTTTGAAAATGCTATAATTCAGTTGTACAGAAGAGAGGCTTTACTAATAAAAACATGTTAGAGTATTGGCCTCTCACAAGACAAAAATCAGTCTGTTAACTCACAGCTTCTTAGTCTGCGGTGCACAGTTAATATGTTGCTCACAAATCGGAAATGAATAGTTAAAAGTGAGGCCAACAAAAACATTTGATGCTGCCCAAGGACCAGCATAAGCTGAAGACCACTGGCCTGTGTAGAAACAAAGCTTCAAGGAGAAATCATTAGACATAATATTTAAAAGCATTTAAGAATTGGAAAAAATTATTTTTAAAATCTAGATGTTTAATATAGCAATCAAACTGTTCAGTGCTCTTCAGTGCATCTTCTAGTTGATTGAACAAATAGTTACATTTCTTCTTGAAAATCCATTATGAAGCCCACGTAGTCCCATAACACAGATTTTTATTTTTATTTTCTACATTTATATCAAAGTGTACTGCTACAACGGTAGAGAAGATATCCCCGAGAACATTATTTTAGTATAGACAGTAGGTACCTGAGATAGGATGAGGAGCAGGAGGGAATTCAGAGGATGTGAGACAGACAAGTAACACTTTCCTACAGTAAGACCAGTTAAGTACTTGGCTTTCTACCTGGACAACTCTGGCTGGGTTGTTTTTTGGTATTTTACTTGAAATGCTTGTAGTAGCAGAGTCTGTGATGTGTAAAGTCTTTCACCATTAATTCTTTTCTGTTTAATCCAGCAGAAAGTTTCAAATATAGCTGGTCAGGGAGTTTGAGGCAGTTACATTTTCACTAATGTCCTGCCTCAGCGGGGAATACTGTGTAAAAGCCTATCATTTCCTAGAAATTTATCTGGGAAGTACCTTGAAAAACACAACAGAAGATTAATATGGATCAAGAAAGCTACAGCACCCTGAAGCTGCTTGGCTTCAACCTGTATGGGGAGTTACTGTGTTGTAAATCATATGTGTTGTCTCCTAATTTCTTTGATCTGTTCCCTCTTTTCAGGAAGTCCTTGTGCCAGGACTTACTTTGTGACACGTTAGGGGTTAACTGAGATTTTGAAAAAAGTTGCCCCATGTGTATCTATCATGTATGGTATTTCCTAAAGAAGAGGGGACTATATCTAGGCTGTCTTTGTGGACTGCAGTAGAGAGCAGTGGCCCCCAGACCTCATGGGTATGGGTCAACTTTTGCCGATGGTGCTGGAGCTCAATAGTGAGCATGGAGCAGACTGACCACATGCACTTGGCCTAGCAGTTCATACGGGTCTCTCCGGCCCCATGTAACATCTCTGTGGCATAATTAATTTTGTTGTTGTTTTAGGGGGTTGTTCAGTTCAGAGGGATTTTTTGGTTGTTTTCTGGGGGGTGTCAGCCTGCTGGAAAGGTGTTTGCACAGCACAATGCTACAGGTGTCTGTTGCGTGCTCTGGAAGGTGGCAGGAGGGCTTTGAGGGTGCCAGACCAGCTGGGATACTCTGGAGCCTGACTCATGGCGTTTTGTGTTTGTGCTGTTTGAAGCAGGCCCTTGAGTGAACTGTCTTGTCAGCTGTGTCTGGGTTTCCTCATGCATTTGGTTTGGATGAGGAAGAGACCAACAGGCCTGAGCTGACAACACAGAAACACCCTTGCCTTTGAGTAGTACAGCTGGTCTGATAAAAAATGATAGCATGCACTTTGTCTAGATTGTAGTGTTTGCATAATGATGAAAAAATGCTTTATGAACATATGTTGTGGGGTAAACTAAGGAAGGACTGCAGGCGACCTGATGTAAACATCTAAAAAAAAAAAAGTGGAATTGGGAATTAATCATACAAACATGCTTTGACAGGCAAAAATGTTTAGAGAAGTCAACAAAAGCTATTATGGGTATTGGTCAGATCATCTAAAAGTCAGCAGACTGCTTTAATAAGGAGCTGAAGTGTAACCGAGAATTTAAGAAAAAGACTTTGGGGTAGGGAAACTACTGCCTTTGTGTTTCAACAGAATGACTAATACAGTAGTTAGGTCAATAGGTTTTCAAAGCAATTAGCATGTTCGAAATGAAAAATATAGCAGCAATGAGACAAACATTGACTGCCAGGTAACTAGTTTTAAAAGTCCAATGTTGACCATGGAATAGGAAAAGAAAGTCAGGTATAACACAAAGAAATTGAGTTTTAAGGCTTTTGGAGGGGCAAAGAGTTCTAAAAAGCTCAATGTGATATTTAGGGCTAGTAAAACTACAGCTATTGTGACCATAGGGACTGAAACATGCTACACATAGTGATGTATAGATGCAATACTTAAGCTAGGAGGCCAAATCCTGTTATCCTCACTAAACAAAAATCCCATTGAAGTCGGTAGAAGATTTGGGTGAACAAGGAATGTATAACTGGGCAATTAGAGACAAACTTGCAGCCTGACCTTGACTGGGCCTTTGTGCCTGTGATTAGCTGTACCCACAGCATCTGCGCACGTTTCTTTAAAGGCACAGACAATTTTAATGAAATCTCCAAAAAATGCAATTATGCCATAGTTAAAGCCATAGTTAAATTTCTAATTGATCCAAATGACAAATGCGAATAATTGCAGAGACACAAATGAAGGTCACACTTGTAAAATCTGTCTTACGGAACAGCAGAATTGTGCATTCTTTGTTCATTTCCTCCTCAGCCAAAAAGCAGGAATTTTACACATACTGTTCTAGTTTTGTCCCTAATAATATAGGGTGATAGTTAAGTGACTTTTCAGAAATGGAAGACAGATTATTTTGTAGAATTTCAGAAATAATATCCAGGTAAATTAATAAAAACATACAGCAATATCTGCCATACATGTTTACAAAGCTACATTAATAATTGCTCTTGTTATTGTTCTAAAACTATTTCAAAAGGAAACAAAATGTTCTTAAGGTTCATTCATTTACTTTTTTTTTCCTCTTCTTTTGCCATCCTAGTTCAAATAAAATTGAAAATAAACAAAACACTTTCTTTTGAAGCAAAATGTAATTCGGCATACTAGAAATATCATTCTCACTGCCAGTTACTCCAGAGGGACACATGTTCCTTGCGTCTGAATCTATTTTGTTTGAAAAGAGCTGCTGTCTCAAAGCATTGAGGAAATTGCAGTTCTCAATAAAAGAAATGCTAGAAACGTGCACAGAAACAGACAGAAATTGTTTCATGGTCTGGTCCTGTAAATCATAACCTCAGTGACTACAATGGGCTCTTGATATTAACAAGTATATGTCCCAAATTCCAGTTTCCAGGACTGTGCTCCTGCAAAGACTTGTGTGTGCCTAAATGGTATACACAATAAGATGCTGGGAAAAAAGTCAAAGGAATCCTTCTACTATGTCAACTTGTATGCACATAACTCCATCACAGTTTTATACATAAATCATTATAAATGATCTCTGCAAATTGAGTTTAGGAGGTGGTTTCGTTTGCTTAAGAAAACCCTTCCTTAAGGGTTGCTGGTTGTGCTAGAAAATTTGAAATTTCTCTTCTGCATAAATTCTACTGCTTTGACACTTTCTTCTTATAAAATCTAATGGAGTTTTTTGAGAAAACTGACAAGTGTGATAGGATCTATTTTATTCAAAGTCCAGAGCCCTTTACTTTGATTTAATTTCTTCCTCTTGTATTAGAATATAAAACTGTGATTAGAGACCATCCGCACTTTCAAGTCCACGTGCCCCCTCAAGATGTGTACCTTTGCTTCTGAATAAAATCTCAGGGTGCTCAGAGCCTGAAATTGGATGTTAAGGTGCACTATCCTGGTACTAACCAACTTTTATTCCTTCAGCTGTTTCCCACCCTTACCATTTTCCTTGATACCTGGCTTTGTGAATTTAAGGTTTTTCTGTCCAAGACACCGTGACCAGGTGAATACAAAATGCAGTGATCCAAAATAGGTTTATTTCATAAAATAATATTTTATTTCTAAGAGCAGATAAAAAGCTTAACATGAGAAAATATTTCAATTTAACGATAAGATTTAGCATGTGCTTAGCTTAATTTTGAACATCATCTTTCTATCGTTCCGCAGACTGAATAACTGGAACCTCTGTTCCCCTTTCTTCTGCTCTCTGTATGCCTCCTTTTAATATATATAATCCCTATAAATCCGTTTTCTTTTTCATTAGTTCCTAGGCCTGGATTAGAATGCAGGCAACTCAGCAAGAGGGAAAGTTTCAACTAATGGGCACTGTCATGGATTTTAAGGTGCCGTATTATAACTTTTATCAGAGATTATATATATTCTTGCAATCTGATAGATTGTTCAGGGCATACCTTGTAAATCTATTCTTGCAAAAACTTCATTCTATAGTCAAGACTTCTTCGAAAAGTCTTCTGTGTTCAGCATTAGATTACTCTGTGTCCTGTCAGTATAAATTAGGGTCTTCTTGAATAGTGCTGATGTTCCCTGACCTTTTTTAAGTGACATTACAGTACAATACACTATTCAGAATAATTTAAGCCAAAAATAATGGGCAACATATATATGTCCTGATTTGGTTGCCTGAAAGGGAATTGTGACCAAGTCTCAGTCTGGTTCTTGGATTTGGTGTTCTTGAGGACTCTTTTACCTTTCCCCATCTCTCATGCCTTGCTGACAAATCTCTTACCTGTCAGGTTTTACACGGTACAGTAAGCTTTTTCTTTCAGAGATACACAAGCATTACTTCTCTTTATGTGATCACAAACCTCTGTTGTTTTTTATTTTTCCTTCTCCTAGTACAGAAGGGATTTGACAGCTTCACAGAACTACTGATCTTTTAAGCTGTAGTTTCAATGAAGTTAGCCCATCAGCAAAAGTGCCTTGCATCTTTCTTACCCCTTCTCTAGAGAGGAGTACCTAAGCTGATTGCAGTCCCTGTAAGTGTGAATCTGGTACAGGCTATTCAAACATAGGAGGAATAAAACGTTCTTCTTCCATGCCAAACTGTTCCATAGTTCTTAGATATTGAAGTGTTGAAGTGCTGTATTTACTTGTGTTTAAATAATTTGCTCTTAATGGAACAAGATGGCTTTGTGTATTAGTAAAGGGTTTTGTTACTGTCTTTTGTTTTTTAAACTGCTTTCAATGTAATGTTGTACTTAAAGGCTTGAGAATAAATCTTCTTCTCTTTGTACTGCTATAATCCATTTGGAATTTTGGGATTAAGATTGGATAGTGCTTTTCTATGTTGTCTGGCAATTTTTTTCATGCACCATCAAAGCACAAAGAAAAAAAATATAGGCTCAATTTCTAAACAAGTGCTTTTGTTTCTGTGTAATTTCTCTGTAACAGATGTCAAATGGTGATCCAAAGAATGTTCCACGCAGAATTTAGGATGGAACAAATTTCAAACCAGATTATCAGAATGGGCACAAGTGGGCAGTGGACGGCAAGTCCTTTGCATTCTGTGCCTACCTCAGGCTAATGAAATTCAGATGATCTCTTTATTTTACCTACGTTAGCAAAGAACCTTTACATAAAATATTTGGGTAAGATTTTGACAACAAAAGTAAAAGCTTCTTGTAGCATTTTGTGTTATTAATGAAATCTCAAAATGTAATAGCTTAGTTACCAGACTTAGCCATGTGATTTGTTAGTCTGGTATGTTACTTTGAGTTATTAAATAGAATTTTTTTATGACTTCTGTAAAATGAACTGGAGAAACATGATGCTAAATAAAAGAATCAGATAATAATGTAATCTTAATGGAATATGCTTAGAAACTCTCGAATTTAATAAAATGCACGGGTTTCTAAGAGTCTTTATGTTTCCTTTTTCATTTATGCAAAACTTGCTTGGAATAATTAAAACAAAGATTTTGCAACTGGAATTGCTGTGTTGTAACTTGCTCATTATTCTTTAGCTTTTTTGTTGAGTTTTGAGTTGTGTATTATGTTTATAGGGGGCATATTTGTTGAAATAGGCAATGTGACAAGGTAGGTGGTCTTCTAATTAATATTTCTGTACAGATCTGTAAACTGTAAGTCTTGTTTAACAATACAGAAATCATGTCCTGTTAGATTAAGACATTTGTTTAGGAATAAAGTTCAGCTTTTTCTTTGAAATCCAAATGATCTTGTTTCATGGCCTGTGAAATTATTTATTTTAAGAACTGCTTTAAAAGTATAATTAATTCAAGAAATTTCTATGACCTGTTGCTAAATATTTAGACCGTGGATTAATTATGTTTGCTCAGAGCGTTAAATAGTGATTTAAAAACTTGGTGAAAAGGAAAGTTACTTAGCAGCGAGAGAAATTATACAATGATGATAAGAGGTGGCGTGTTCATATAATCCTTCTGTCCTATGAACGTCCACATTGTTAAAAATTCAAGAGTAAACGAGAATTGAATTTAAAACTAAATACTGTCATCATGGTGAGAATGTCCCGTATGATGTAGCCATATGTGTTCAGCATAACTCAGAAATGTTCTTAAGAACATGCAATTTCTTATTACAGCTGCTAGCAAAACCTTTTCATATGCACTATTAATCTGCAGAATAGAAAACATTACATAAAAATCTATACCAACTGCCTTTCTGAAGCCCAACAGAAAACCAGAACTCTTACCTCTCACTAACTAGTTAGGGTCTAGGATGTCTTCACACAGTGTGTGTGACCTGCGCTCAAGCAGTGTCCCAGGATGGGCTAGCATTCAGATTAAAATAAAGAGATTGTGTCTTACCTTTCAATCTAGTAAATTTCTAGTTGATATTGCAAGGGTTTTTAATTCTCACTGCCTGTATTACATCTGCTGAAGTGATGACAGATAATTGCAGTGTTACAATGTTAATAGTTTTCTTCAAAAACTGTCTTCATATTTGTTTGCTTTTACTGACAAAGCTAATGGCAGTTGCTAATAAAAGTAATGGTAATACCAATGAAAGCTCAGTAAAGACTGAAAATAAACAATCTTGTAATAAAGTCATGGTAGTTTATTCTTGTGTGCTGATTTTAATGAGATATGTCTGACTGTTGGAAGAAAAACAAAAGGTTGCAGGGTATTTAAAAAAAAAAAACAGCCATATTAAAACCAGTAAGAAAAAAAAAAAATCAGTCACAACTGCTATTTTACCATTTTCCAAGAGAATAAGATCTTGTAACCAGAGTTTTGAGTCAAAGTTCAGTTTTTAAGTTTTCTCTTCAGAATTGAGTGGTTCACTTTTCTCCTTAATGTTACTTAAAAGTTGCTTCTTTGGACTTAATTCTTCAAAATGAACATTTTTATATATAAAACTTAAACCAACAGGCTGCAGTGATTATATTGCAGGGGACACAGGCATTCTCATTTTGCTAGCCATATCCTTTCCAGTGAATGACAGTGTCTGTTAGCCACCTTAATAACACAGCAATCATCACAATGTTTTTCTTTATTTTTAGTTTGCAAATATGTTCCCCTTTCTTCTGGTCATGCACCTGATCACTGTACGAGAGGATGACCAAGAAAGTTAATACATAAATCTTTTGTGGTACAGAATGGACTTCCTGGTGTCTCCAAGATTTAACCAGATGTAAAACTTTCAGCAGCAAGAATCCAAATCCTTTATTGATTCCCAATCTATTTGTAATGCTAGCGGAAGCTTTGGTATGAATCTTGCAATCAATTAAAGAATCTAGATGCAGCTGCACTTACACAGCAAGTGGTTATCCCACAAATTTCCATGACTGTAGTGTAACCTTTGACCTTTAATTTGTATGCTCATCTAGCGCAAGCTCCTGAATAGTGAATCGAGTCTATTGATAACAGACAAGATTTTCGTAATTTATTTTGTAATTACAACTTGCTGTATTCCTAGAAGTAGTCTACAGGGTTTTGCTGACCACAAATTGAGGGCTAGTGCTGTGGAACGAGGCAAATTTCAAAGATCAGGCTGAAGTGCATGAGAACAAAACCTTTTCTGTTTCTATAATCTGGTTGTGAAATTGCTTCAAAAAACGTCATAGATATTCATGGTCTGGCTATGGTGCTACCAACCTCTTTCTCGAAATTACTTTCCATCATAGTCAGGAATGGTGTTTAACACCTTTTCTCTTCCCATTTCTACATGCACAAGCAGGTGAGTTCAAAACAAAGGTCTAGGTCTTATGGATTTCTTTCATGGCACGGTGGCATTACAATCTCTAATTGTATCAGATACCATGTCACCTGCAGCAGTGCCTTAATTACTCAGGATCATACAAACCTGGGAGAATTGGCCACCTAAGACAAGCTTCTGAAGAATCCACTCAGCAGAGCCAGGAGTTACTCTAGAAAGGGAGGAATCTCTCTCTCTCTCTTTGCTTCCCAGGGAAATCAGACTTAGATTAAAAAAGGGTATTTTCATAAGTAGTTCCCACTGATTGTATGAAAGCACTGGCATTTTATTAGGGAATGTTGAGAACTGTTCACGAGTGCATGTACTTGAGGAATAAACACAAGCCAAGAAATGTGTTTCAGAATCCCAGGAGCAGTGAGATGTTGACTGAAGGACCAAATATAAATGCTTTTGTGCAAATATACAATTTTAGAATATTTTTCAGCATTTTCTAAGAATATCTAAATAAAATATTTACTGAAAAATGCTGATGCACATAAAAATTGGATTTCCCATAAATTGGAAATTGTGCACTAAATACTTAAATGCTTGTCCTCATAAACAGAAGAGCAATACTAATAGAATGCTGGGATGATTTTCTAGTAGTTTATTCTCACCAAAAATCCTCTGGACGAAAGAAAATATGTGATTTATAGTACAGAAGTGAAACTTCTGGAATCTTAAGTTTGTCCTCATAGACAATGTCATTTTTAGTTTCTTTTTAACAAATTCTGTCTTTCAGGTCTCCCCTCAAACTCATTTATTTTTCCTTACCCATCCACTTTACACATTTTTATTCTCTTATTTATTTGTTTTCTTTGTCTGATGTTATTCTTGGTATTTAAAATGCTAGAATGAATAAAGGTCACTTGAAGCATAATGTAGTTCAGACCATTTTTTTGTTTTCTACTTTCTATTTATTTTATACTTTCATTCTTATTTGTTATGTTTGTCTGATGAGTTTTGTAAGCTCTTTTGGAACAGAGACTGATTCTAATCTCTTTGCTGTTCTCATGATGTTCTGGTTTAGTTCAAATTAACTGCACTGGTCTTACTACTTGTTTAATCTGAAATTAAAAAAAAATATCCTCAGTGTTAGCATTACATTTCGGTAAAGCACTGTTTTGTAACTGTATGCAATGGAAACTTTGAAATTTGCAATCGTGGACAGCCATTCAGTTTTACTAGTACCAAATCAGTGCAAGTAAGATCAAAATCAGGGCTGTTCTGGCACTATTGTAGAGGGCAAACAAAAAAATTGATTTTAAATCTTAAGTATGGCTAAGACATTTTCTCTAATTAGGGTATTTTCTTTTTTTTATTTTCTTTTTTTTCTTTTTACTAATATCAACTTTCAAAAAATAGTGCTGAAATACATGAAAATTGCAATAAAATATTATGCAAGTGAAATGTTTATACATACTTTTGCAATATTTCCATTTGCTTGCACACTGTTTCAACATGCTAATTTTACTACTTGATTTTTAATGCATTTCAGTCAGTCAATAAATACAATATATAAGCATATTAAAATGGAGAGTTTTATGGACAGAATTTTCTTATTAAGATTTGTCAACAAAATCCTTGAAAATGAAATGAGCTGACAACTATAATTGGAGCAGATGCGTAAAGTACCATTATAGCACATTGCACCATCAATTATGTGTCGTGCATTCTGCCAAATATTAAGTGTTCTGACCTTTGTTATTAATAATAGAGGCAGACACTGGGGACGTGGAAGACAAATAAAGTAATGCGTGGCAAATCTGTTATAGATCTGATTTTGTTACTGGTTATGGAGTCTACTTTGTGTTCTGCCTCTCCCTTTGTAAGCTATAATTTTATGAAAAACTGGACATACCGTGTAGTGGAAAATCCACATTGTGAAAAACACACTTTGACAGAATAAAATGTTCCTAAGTTAAATAATTTATAATGGACGAGATCTTGTCAGCAAGCTTTACTACTTTATTTGAAATATATGTATTTCTCATTTTCCCCTGTTCCTTAGTAAATAGTGTGGAAGAAGCGAAATGAAGCAGGCTTGTCTTTACTGTGTTCTCCATTCATTCTTGTATTTTTACATTGTTATTTTGCTCAATATTGTCTGTCATCTGGCAGAGATTGGTAGGCAAAGGTTTAGTCAAAGCCTTTCTCCAGAATAGAACTTCTGGTACTTCTGGTATTTTTAGGTGATCATGCAGGACAAAATTGCTAACATGAAAAAAAAAAAAAAAAAGACAAACAGTAGAAAGACCAACCAAAGGATAAACGCTTATGAAGTCAGTGATACTCCTTTAAAAAAAAAAAAAAAAGGCACAAAAACCAACCCTGAACTGACTTGCAAAGAAAATAGAAACCATGGGAGAGAGAAAACTGCTTCCTCTGCAGCCGCTGATTTCCAGCTTCCTTCTCAGTGTAGGACATAGAGTGCAGAATGTCTTTCCAGTAAAACGTTAAGCAATTGGTCCAGAATTTCATGTAAATCGTTGCAACTGATTCATATGAAAATCATTGGACTGTTGACATTCAGCTGAAAGCATACTTTGGTCCTAAAAGTTTTAGAATTGCTCTTACCAAAACACTTGTTAAAGTCATGTTACTTTCAGACAACAGAAATTATTTCGTATTCTTGATTTGTTTTTTTTTGTTTGTTTGTTTTGGTTTGGTTTTAAGATTACGTTTGGGAATAACAAGGTTGGTGACAGTAACTGCATATAGGAATAATACTTATTTCTAAACTTCACTAATATGATCTCATGAGATTACTGACAAATAAGAACTCTTCTGGAGTACATTTTTAGTATTGTTACTTTCTTGTGTCTTGTCATAAATTCTAACTAGATTCTGAAGTCTGGATTTCCATTGCATTTTGAGGTTTAAAATAATTTTTTGAGTGTGTCCTGCGCTAGAAGCCTATTCACAATTTAAGAAAGAGGAAATAATTTGGAATAGAAGGTAGGGACAGAGTCAGCATGTTTTGTGAAATTAACCAAAATTTGGACAGAATAGGAAATGTAGCCAGACAACTCTTGTATTTGGAAAAGCAGTTGCATTCAGTTCTTGAAAATTTAGAACCTCTTTTTAACAGTTCTTAATGATCTGGTGTTTTTACCATGTGTAGTAAACTCTCTTCTAATCAACCAGAATTTAAAATTTAGTTTGATGTTCATGTCAACAATAGATTTTGACTGTCATACAAAAATTAAATTGCTCTACAAGCTCCTTACGCTTATGTTCCTCTAAGCAGTTTGAGACGGATGAGAGTAATTTGCTGCAGTTCAAAAATACATGCCTTTCTTAGACTTACAGTAAATACACCAAGATCACTGAGTTGTGTGTCAGGCTAATACTGGAAACATATTCAAAAATGAATATATTTATTTATTTATTTTCTCCTAATCCAGAACACTGCATTTACTGCATGTAGTATACATTGCATGGTCTTCCTGCTCCTTTTCTTGCTAAATCCGAAGAGGGGAGAGAACAAATGCCCTCTAGGGAGTGAGTTGATTTTCTACAGAGTATTCGTAAGTTTGAATTGAAGTCATTTTTACAAGCAAATGGTTTTATTAAAATCATCGGAAAATAATTCCAATGCAATAATGATGATTCATTAAAAAAAAAAAAAAGTATATCTGCTACAGAAATTGCTTTCCTTTAGTCACCCTTCAGATTGTAGGCAGTATTCTCTTGTCTTTCACATAGCACTGAGGCCCGTGGAATATTTAGAAAGAAATGCATTTGGAGACAATACTTTATTAAATTACATTCAATGCTTTATTAAAGCCACTTATTTCTTCATGTTTATCTTTTATTCATACATATTTTATCTGTGTATACTGAATTTGCTGTCCAGCTGAAAAGATATGACTTAACTTCCTCACCAAAAAAGGATTTCATCAGCACAAATTATTTCTTAGCAAGTATAACCTCTTTTCTGCTCTCTACAATGGCTTCTTTTTAACTAAGTCATTTTGAGTTTCTGTACTTATTTTTCTGATGATCTAGGCCTGTACTGAATAACTGAAACACCAATAGCCAGCATTTTGTCTACAGTGGGCTACACAGTTTTTAGGAAGTCGTCTAAGATTGGTAGGTACCAGTTCCCTTTCTCTTTCCATGTAACCCCCATTATCTGCTGGGATGCAGCTACTAGATGAGTAAACAGTTTCCATCTCTGTGCCCTTTATGTAATGGACTGGCATCCAGCCTTGTGACAGGATATATAAGGAGCCTCCATGCTGTGACCTCCCGTGCCACATATATTCCCATTATGTGGCATTTACTATGCTGGTTCACCAACTTGCTTCTGGTTACTCAAGGGGCATGTGCTGCAGGGCCCTTAGGAAACAGCCTGGCTGCTCAAACCATTCTCTTTTCATATCTTGAGAGAGATGAAAGCAAGCAGACAGTGGCTGAAGTACCTATTTGTTCAGATGGGATTTTTTTTCTGTGACCCATGGACTGAGAACCTGTGTGGTGTCCTGCAAGGAGAGCAGGAGTGACAGAGCACAAGATTCTCTGTGTTGCCAACCACATTGAAGGCAGTGCCCAAGATACTGCTTGCTGCATGGCTTGGGCCAGAGATGACCCTTCCTAGGGAGGCAAGGAAAGAGATGAAGTCCTGAATGTGTGTTTCTGAGCCTGATAGCTTGACTGTGAAAATCTCCGAGGACAAAGTAGTCTGTCATGACACTGTGGTTAATGATGCTTACTGAAAAGGTTTTTGTTTGTTTGTTTTTGTTTTGTTTTGTTTTTTAATTTAACCCACAACATTTTGACATATAAAATGACTTTGAAGTCTACATTAGCTCTGGCTTCTGTAGTTATGGAAATGAGTTCTGTGAGTCTGTCTTACCGAGGCATTTCTCCTGGATTTGGTACCTGCTAAGGAAGCAGATGCTACACTCTGTGCCATTTTGTACTCTTCTAGTTGTTTGTGAGATAAGGAACAGTTTTGATTCAGGTGAGCTAGTTCAGGACTAGTTGCTTTACTTGGGTGCATTTACTTGTTAGCTAATGAAAGCTAATTGGGTGCTTCATCACCGAAGAACTGTATCACCAAATTGAGAGAATTTCGTATTTTCTTAATAGTGGAGTTTGATGAAGAATCTTGAACTTCAATTTCTGTAGTTTCATATCTCTGGTTTTAGATGCACGTTTTATTTACACTGTTTCTTGGGCCAACAAAACAACAGTTTTGTAGTAACATACACAAAATCTGCAGCTAGACACTTTTCACAGAGTGTATGTACCTCTATATTTCGCGTCTCATACTGCCATCTAAGGGCCATGTAGGCTGAAAAGGTGACTGAAGGTTCTTTAATACTTTCTGCTTACTGCTCTTCCCTTTGGGAAGTCAGCAATTCATGGGTGAGAGGGTGGGCAAGGAATCACAGCAATCACAGCAGTCCCTTGATCTTGTGTCAACTAAGGGGATAGAGGCATCTTCTAGGAATCTTAGGTAAATGAGAAATTAGAAGGTAAATCTGAGTCACACTCTTTTAGGAAAATGCCATTGCAATGAGTTTGTGTAAAAGCCAGCGAATAAGAAAGTGAGATTACCGGATTTGAGGCTCCTCTTGAAATAACATGTTAGCAAGCATAGCACTTGTAGAATCAATGCTTATAGAAATAATTGTTTGGGTTGGAAGGGACCCTTGAGGATCACCCAGTTCCAACCCCCCTGCCACGGGCAGGGACACCGTCCACTAAACCAGGTTGCCCAAAGCCCCATACAGCCTGGCCTTGAACACCTCCAGGGATGGGGCATCCATAGCTTCTCTGGGCAACCTGTTCTAGTGCCTCACCACCCTCATCATGAAGAATTTGTTCTTTGTATCTAATCTAAACCTACTCTTTTTTAGTTTAAAGCCATTACCCCTTGTCCTTAGTCCTGAAGAGTTTCAGATGAAACTCTTACCAGCAAGGGAGTGTACAGTTCAGATTCTTAAAGGTGTCAAAGTCCCTCACTCATACTAATTTAAGGATTAATGCTTTATAATGATAATTTGCTCACTAAGGTTTTCTCTAAAATGATACAAAATCACATAAATTTTCTTCTCTTTTTCTAGTTTTGCTTTGACCCTTTTTGTATTTCTGGGTGTTTTCATTTTCCTGGACTTTTGGAAAATGGACAAAAATTCGATGTTAAATAACGTATCATACAAATATTTTTGGGTTTAAGCATTCAAAATTTTATCATGAAAACTTTTGTTTCCAGGAGAAAATGCATTTATTTTTTTAATCTGCAAACTGTACTTGTATAGGCATAATTGTACAGCTTCTTTCTCACACAAATGTTTTGAACTACGTGTAAAAATAAATAAATAAGAATAAATGATAAAAATAAAAGAATTAATGGCAAAAGCAAAACATTTCAGTATTTTTCAATATAGTGCTATGTCAAAGTTGATTGACAAAAGTAGTTTTTGTAATGAGGACCCATTTGAGAAAACCTTTATTTGTTGTTTTTCAGGCTAGTTTCCAGCAAACCTTGTGTAATAGAGAAAGTACTTAATCTTGCATGTTACTTTGACAGGCTCATGCAAGCAAAGACCTGGAAGAGCAGTTGCGATCTGTGTCCAGTGTGGATGAACTCATGACAGTACTTTACCCAGAATACTGGAAAATGTTCAAATGTCAGTTGAGGAGAGGAGGTTGGCAACACAACAGGGAACACTCCAGCTTTGACACAAGATCAGATGATTCACTGAAATTTGCTGCAGCACACTATAATGCAGAGATCCTGAAAAGTAAGTACAAGATATAAAGTAGGTTATAATGTGATAAATTAAAATCTGAAGGCTTGTCAGTTGTGTCAAAAACATGTTAAAAGCTAAGCATCATTGTTAAACTACCCAGGGTATAAGCAATCCTGATTAGTAGAAGCTGTAAAGATTTTCAAAAAAGCAAAGAGGGCACTAATAGTTCAATTCAGTGAAGTGATTTGCTCATTTTCTGCAATTAAGTCATGGCTGATAATGTTTTCTTTTACATGTAGCAACTCCTATTGCTGTAGGAGGCCAAATAATCCGCTTGTAACTTTTTCCTGTAACAAGAGGGCAGTTGGCTTGATATTTTATTCAAACCAGAAAAAAAAAGCTTTCAAACAAATATGTTGATATTTCACGTGGCCTGGATAAAAATGTAATTAGCGTACAATTAAGCTTGCAGGAACACAAGATTTGTAGCAGTAATTTTTGATATGATGTTGGAAATCATGTACCCTAATGGAGCCCATTTTCTCTGAGTTGCCTACCAAAAACTGGCTCCATGAGAGAATAAAGGGCTTGTACAACTGCAAGTCTCGTGGTTGTTTAGTGTAAGATTGCATTTGGCAAAAGCTGTATAACACTATGTGAAATCTTTGTCCAAATGTGCATGGATAATCTGGGCGTAAATATCACCTTTCAGATTAAATCATGTGGTGTACCTAATTGCTAAATAATAACCTTTTGCTTTAAATTACATTCTTATAGTTAACAAAGTAAATGTATTCAATTAATTCCATGTTAAATGTGTAGGCAGCAAATTTATTGTTTTTAATGTATAGTATGATCCAAATGAAGTACAATGTGGGACTGGTTAAAATTAATTTGCAGAGATGTGCAATACTTCTCTAGACTTCACTCAAGGTGGGACTCACCCCAAGCAAAAAAGAAAGAACATGTACAGCTTCAGATGTACATGCTGTAAGACCTACCCAACCTTGTTAGGTTCCCTGTTAGCACCGCTGTGACTTTGCCTTTGCTCCATGGCACATCCCTGTGAAGAAGTTAGCTAGAAGTTAATACTGAACAATGTGTATTTCATTGAATAAAGGGTGAGACTCTTGCAATGCATATTCTGTTTCTAAGCATAAAAAAACGCTACTAATTTACTGCAGGAGAGTATTGTTTTTAAGCAGCTGCTTTATAACACATGAAATTCACTATAACTTGGCAGGTATTGATACTGAATGGAGAAAAACTCAGTGCATGCCACGTGAAGTGTGTGTGGATGTGGGAAAAGAGTTTGGAGCAACTACGAACACCTTCTTTAAACCCCCGTGTGTATCCATCTACAGATGTGGAGGTTGCTGCAATAGTGAAGGACTCCAGTGTATGAATATCAGCACAAATTACATCAGCAAGACAGTAAGTTCTCACCCTTATTACAATCCAAGTGCTCCTTGCAAATCCATTTATGGTCATGCATACTTATAAAACCTACTTATTGCCACTATGGGGAAAGAAAAAAATAAATTCCAGAATACATAGGAAAAACAGCTGAAGAGACTACTGCCTGGAAGAAAATGCTTAACACACTCTTTCCCCAGATATATTTTGTTTAAAAAAAAAAAAATTAGATTGTGATGTCCAGTTCTCAGTTATGACATTATCCGTGAAACTTAATTCTATCCTTTTTTTTTTTTTTTTCGATTTACTGTTTGCCTGCTGCATTTAGGCTGTAATTTCGTTAGCGAAGACTGTATTAGGACATGTGCAGACAGGATTTATGTTGCAAAGAGAGCCTTTTATGGAACTTTGCCAGATTAAGAGAGATTAGTGTAATGTAGCTTTTTGTTGTGTTTTCGTGCAACTTCCTCAGCTATATGTGCAGTGTTTATTCTTCAGAACTAGTTCAGGGTTAGTGAACAGGTAGGAGTGTGCAGGGATTATGCATTGAACCTGTGAGCTTCTGTTAAAGGAAAAACATACATGCGTTATTCTGTGTTTGGTAGCTTTAACAATTATCACATCATCTTAAAACTTTCTTCTCAAAATTCATGTAAAAATAGTCATGCTTCAAAATGTTTGCTAGGGTATTTTGCACTTGTTACAATGTTTGGTAGGTTTTTTTGTTGGTTGTGGGTTTTTTTAGCTTTTACTTCTTCTTTCTGATGCTTTGAAGAAAACTAATTTTAATGTGAATCATGCTTCCTTTTTCAACTAGATTCTTCTAGCCAAAGACAGCAGTGTGTATTTATAAGGAAGATATACAGCTGCATAGCCAACTATTAAGTGGTAGCCCATGGAGATGTCATTCCCTTATCATGAAAATTCTTAGTGCTCTGAGCCTTCTTGAGAGGGGATTAGGAAAAGAGAAGTACAGAAAAGAAAAACAAACTTTTTTTTTTTTTAAATAAATCTTCTGTCTTCATTTCTCACCAAACCTGTCTATCTGAAATGGTGTATTCTACTAAGAATTTTTAATTTTAAGTGTGAACTGGTGCTACAGCCACACAGCACAGGGATAATGCAACTCAAATAGCTTAAACAAGAAAACTACGACACGGATATCATTCAGCTTTATAGCTGTTCCCCCAACAGCTGTCCTAATTCCAGTTGCTTGAAAGACGCAAATATATTTTTCATGTTACAAATCAAGAAATAGGACCTTATTATTGTTATTATTATTATTATTATTATTTCGCATATACAAAGTTTAGCTTACCTGAAGAAAGGATGTTCTAGTTAGAGACAGTTGTTGCAATTAAACTAGCACAGATTTCCTCGTCTTACAATGTAAGTTTTGGGTAAATAATCCCTTTCTGTTCATCTTTTTTTCCATATCTGTTGAGTGAAGTCATTAATCATTTTTTTGCCTAGCATAAAATGTTTAGACTAGTACTGAGTTTCTTTTTAAGTTCTTGATGTCATTGGTGATCAGGAGTAGTTAAAGATTTGAGAGATTCTGAAAAGGAAAATGTTACAAGGCTTATCAGAAAGAAAAAAGAGGCACCAGCATTGTTTTGTTTTCTTAGCTATTCTATAAAAGCAAGCAATATAATCTCTGAGTTGTCTATCTTGCTTCTGCTTTCCAGTTTTATCTGGTCCTTGACAGAATGCAGTTTTAAAAATCCCTTATAAAGGAAGAGAGCTATAGTTATATCTCTTCATCTGTCATCATCTCAAATCTTTTTAAAGTTATGTGACTACAGCTTACCCTATGTCAGATGAGAATTAGGAAGAAAAAAGTATTGGATTCAAGACCCTTCTGTGGAATTCAGGTACCCTGCACACCTATTTTCCCTACTGTTTTCCTTTTATTTACTGAATGAAATGAGAACAAATGGTTAGTAGCCAGACATCTTCTGGTTTGTTTTTTTTTTTTCATAAGTCACCATTTTTTGTAGCCTTATTTTTGGTGCATAAATTCCATAAGACAAGCCTCACGCTATTCACCCTGCAGAAAAAATGTTTAATGGAAAATGAACTTTTCAGCTGGAGGTCTTACTGTGAAGGCAAACCCTAGCAATGATTCCAGACATTAAAATCTAAAGAAAGTTGATATCAGCTTTAATTGGAATTAAATAAAAAGAAAAGAGCTAGGCACAAAAATTACTTTTATGGGGAGCAAATCATTGATGGGCAGGAGAATGGATTAGGTCAGCTGTTCCCAAATTGGCTTGTGGAACACTGTGGTGGTCCAGAGAGAGTTCAACAGTTCTCTAGTTCTGGCTGTGCTTCTTCTTTCTAGCTACTTAACTTTATTAAGAGAAAAATGGAAAAATATTCAGCTTTGCTTTTAATACCAATTGTTTCAACAAAAACTGTTTTCGTAGTTGCCAAGAGGTATTTATACAATCATGATTGGGATATGGGACAATTTCTTAAGATGTGGTACAAAGTCTATGAAAACATTTGAGGATCCCCCTAGGCTAATTCATAAAATGCAGTAGATCTTTTTCTGCTTTATCCATGACACTGCAATAGCCCAGGTTTGTAAGTGCTGGTTTGTCTATAAAGGCCTGTGGGGGAATGTGATAGGTTTTTGGTTATTTTGGTTTTTGTATGTGTGTGTGTGCGCGCGCGCGTTGTTTTGTTTTATTTTTTCTGAATTGTTATCAATCAAATATCCATTCTCTGTTTCCATGACATGAGTAATTCAACAGCAGTTACAAAGATTGGAACTACCTGGTGCAACAGCAGCCTGTCCCTCAGCTGTACTTTTTGTGTGCCTCACCTATAAGTACTTGCTTGTAAGGTGAAGGGAAGCAGTGAGCAGATGTCAAACAGCCATCTCATTCCATTCTTCCCCTTGGCTGGCAGGATGGACAGTTTTTTGGCTTCTTTCAGATCATTTGATGTAAAGGTCCTAAATCTTTTTTCATGGTTATAGTCCCTCAAGGGAAAACATCTTTCCAAACAGTTTGAAATGAGATTTAGAGGAGCTTTTCTCACAGGAAACAAGCTAGCAGCTTGAAATTTTTTGCCATGTTTGAGATGTACGTGGTGTTCCTTTATACAATTTAGAGACGCATGTGTCACAAGAATTTTCAGTCATTTTGAACTTTACCATTTATGTCTTTTCCCATGCATTTTTCTATGTTAGACTGATGATTGTAATGATAGAGTAACTGCTATTAATAGTGGAAGATAAATCAATATAAATTCCAAATGTTTTTTGTTAAAATTTCTTGGGAAAAAAAAATGAAGTAATTCAAATATAAGAAGATAGAATAAGAAACCCTAGCATGCTAAACATATATGAAATGTATTATTCCAGAGAAGTTATCTGTTGTTGTATCAGACATAAGCCCTGAAATACAGTTGTTGTTTTTTCCAAAAAAGATAGTAAAATAAATAATGATAATATATGATTTTTCACATAACCTATTTTCATTCTTTCCAGTATAGAAACATTTAGAGTTTTGAAATCAAACAGCCTTATATCCTTAGCTTGAAAATCTCTCTAGACACATTGTGCTCTGTTATGCTGGTTGTATTTGGGTGGCCTGTTTGTATGTTTAGGAAGTGCAAAGATCACAAATGGTGGAAACTGAGAGTCAATCAATTTAAGGGAAACCTGCCAAAATAAACCACAGCCCATCAGAAAAACATAACGTAGTTAATGTAAATCTGGGGAAAAAAAATCATACATAAATCCTATATTGTAAAAATATCTAGAATGATAAGGTTCCCTCATCTTGATATGAAAATAAATTTTGATTATTTTATATTTCAGAAGCCACTGATGATAATTTCATATGTGCTGATACAATGACATATATGATGATAGTGCTGAATAAATTAATTTAGCCACTGAAGCAAAGAAATATTTTGTACAGAAATCAGCAGTTTTTTTCTGGAAAGTATGGCATGAACTCCTGTTAATCTGAAGAAGGGAATTATCAATGCAGTGAATCAAAAATACATGCCTTCCTAAGGATCAGTGAGGAAGAATATATGGGAATTTTTGTTTGTCTGGAAGGCTGATAGCCTTTTTGATCAAACATTGGGAGATTCCTTTCTGCTATTGAATTTTTTTTAATTTTTTTTTTATGCTCAAATCATTCTGAGCTCTAGGTTGCCCCACCCTTGTTTCTGTTCTCCACTCCAGCTCTATAAATGGCTAAAGGAAGAACTCTGCCTGTGTGGGAGCTGGAGTGAGCCTGCTACATGGCAGTCTGTGGTACCAAGCAGCTCTGGTCTGGAAGCTCTTGCAAGGATAGCTGAAGAAATAACGAGGCTGAGAAGAAGGGGGACTGTTGCACTTGGCATCACAGTAATTGCAGATTGCAGAGTGCCAAAGGCCAAGTTGGGTTGGATGGAACAAGTCAGGGCTACCTTTGCCCTGTGTTCTCTGGCTGCGCTTCTCACCTGAGAAGTACAGCACAGAGCATATATACTGATCTTCAAGGATTTAAAAAAAAAAAAAAAAAAGACATGTAAAAGAATGAAAATTCAGGAAAAATTTTTGTTAATTGCATGTGTGATTCTAGAAGGGATCTAATTATTCTCTTACATTTGTATTAGTCTGAAAAGTTCTTTAATTACATACCTGTCTGTATCAGAAGGCAGAAAATACAAGTATAAGAAGCTGACGTTCAGGTCTGTAGGATATACTGCCTTTTAGTTTTGGCTGGTGGGGTGGAATGAAGGTTAAGTATTAAGCCTAAAATACACCTGATTACAGGTTGTGTCTGAGGTAGAGAAATTTGCCATTGAAATTACAGGTCTCCTCAACTCCTCTGGAAAAAAAAAAATCGAATCAGACTTTTCAAACCTTTTAAAGTAGAAGTAGTGTATGTATTTTAGTGTTGTGCTTTATGAATAAATTGCAGCTTAATATTATACATATTCTATAACTAAGATGTTATGAGTTCAAGATGACCAGATGTCTTTTGTTGATATTGAAGGGTTTATGAAATATCTTAGATAGTGAACTAACTACTTGACTTTTTTGCTTAAAATCAGTACTATGGAGAATAAAAAGTGATTAAATGCCCAGAGCTTTATAAAAATATCTATGCACTATAACAATAGACTGTAAGTCTGTAGTCCAAATGTATGCAGAAAAATGACCTTTCTTCATTTTTGAAGATGTGCATTTCATGTTTGGCTAGGTTGAAAGGTGGGAAAGATGGGGAAAACACTATATTCGAAGTATTATCTGTAGATAGATTTGCGATGTGTATACTCATTTATGAGAAAGGTTTTCATTTTCTGTTTCTGTTCCCGTTCTTCATTTAGTGTTCTGCTTAGATAACTTCAGACAAAAAGTCAGTCTTGTAAGGTGATCTTTAGATTCTATATTTTTATTAGTGCAAAATGTTAGCTGTAAAAGTCAGAAAGGCAATAGAAATTAGCATAAATATAGTACATACAAATCTTACTTTCCTTTAAACACAAATATCTAGTGACAAATTTGAAAATGTCTTGCAGGGATGACAAAATCAGTAACCACTGGTGAATTCGGCTGACCTCATAGAAATCGTATCAGAGTTTGTGTTCTAAATTTAAAAACTATTCCTTATTTTAAGTAGTCAAGGTTTCTGAGTGTGAACTATTGGGGCTTCTGCTTCAAAAAGTTGTTAATATAAGTGTTTCAAAACAACATGCATGTTTGCTCATGTCTGCATTTTATCATGTTATATTATGACAGAAATCTGAGAAAGTCAGCATTAATAAAAGCACAGAACTTCTTTATTTGTTTCTACCTAGAAAAAATAGTCTAAATTGCAAAGACAGATGCATATGGTTACTGAGGGAAATTATTGTATAGAAGTCTGTCTAGAAATACTTAAAGAATAAAGTTCTGTGAAGTGTGCATTATCATGTGTCAGGAAGCAAAGCCTTCTTTTCAAAATAAAATGACAGTCCCTTAGCTGACTTTGATAGTAACCTATCTGATAATTAACACTTCAAAGTACTTCTATTATTGTTCCAAATGCTTTGAAAAGTAAATAAAGTAAAAATAACTGTTATTATCTGAAGAACCTATGATAAAAAAAGATGGTACCTGAAGAAAAATCAGCTTTAAGATCTAAAGTGTATTTAGTAGATATGTTAGATTTTATTGTAACTTAACACGTGATGTTGATCAATAATTAAATCACATTTGTTTATACTGTAGACGTGGAAAAAGTGCTGGAAAGGAAATATAAATCTCTCATTCTATGTATAGAATATATTCTTATATTCTGTATATATGTTCCATACAAAGAAAAAGGATATAGTCATCTTGATAATGGTCAGTGGAAACTACAGAAAATACATATCCTTAAAAAGAAGTCCTGCAAGTGAAACATTTTTTTAATCCATATAGTATCAAAATTCTTGCTTTAAGCACACTGTAATTTTTACTCAAAAGTGGATGATCTTGTTACAATTTACTGTATAGGGCTCTTCAATCTTTTCATGACACAGAAAAAAGGGAAAAAACATCATTTATAGTCACGCATCGTCATGTTCAATGGTAAGCAACTCTAGTTTAAGCAGCCCAGTATTGGGATTATCCAATTTACCCTACTGCAAACTCTATTGTCATTCTCAGCCTAACTTTACTATTCTTTAACCATAGGGGTTGACATTGTCTCTGCCAGACAACTGACTCAGCCTGATGTGTTGTTTTTACTTTCTAGTTTTTTGCTTTAAAATTTCAGCAAAAGTGGTGGTTTTGCTTTTTCTTAGACCAGAGTGAGGGAGAAGTGTATATAGCTTTATCCTTAAAAACAAAATTGGGATTTTTTTTTCTCTGAAAAAGTTCTAATGTTGCCTGATTTTAGGCAAAGGATATGACACTTGTTCATTTGTATTAGGAATATGTGCTTTGTTATCTTCAAGACAATCTGCACGCTCTTAAGTCTGAAAAAGAAAAAAAAGGAAAAAAAAAAGACCTGGGAGGTATATGAAACTGGAGAGTTGGAATTATTTGTAACTAGAGCACTTTATAACTAGGAGTTGAACAAAAATGCAGATGCAGTTTCAGATATAGGCACCTAAATCACATTTTTTTAGGGAGAGCCTATCATTGATACACACACCTTTATCATGTTGGGAGGGAAGGAACCTGGCTGATTCAAAAGGAGCTAGGACAAGATTTGCATGTGCTAGAATACTAAGAATTATGCTAAGGAGCCCAAAAACAGGGAAGGGAATCGAACTTTGCAGGCTGGCTGGCTGAAAGAAAGCTATGGCTGGGCTGGAGTGAGGGGAGGCTGGCATGCAAAGTCGTATTGGGTGCAGACCTAAGGAGGCAAGGGCTGAACATAGTGCTTTGAAGAGAAATACTGGAATGAGTGAGAAGGACTGAAAGACCTGCAAGCTAGATGTCTGTAACAGAACAGCCTTAGATTGGCTGAATGGAATGTGTTCAGTTGCTGTGAAATGCATTAACTCTGCATGTCTTTCAGCTGCTGTTCTTCAGTTGCATGGAGCTTCCATTAGTATGTGTGATATACTGAGATTTCCAGTATGTTACTGATATGTGTTTACAGTATTAGCTCATGTGGAAGAGGTTAGGATAGAGCTTTAACTGTAATTTTTTGTTTTGTTTGTTTTGTTTTGTTTTCGTGTTTTATATACATAATACTCTTTAGTTATCTCATTGCTGCGGTGGTTGTTTTCTACTGGTTTCCTGACCTTAATGCAGTGTTGGTAGCACATAGGTACGGAACAGCATGGGCATGTTGAGTCTAATTTTTTCTTTTAAATTTTGAGTATTTGCCTCTAACTCTAGCGATACTCATTTCGTGTACTGTAATTTGCTGTTTAATGTACTATAATTATTAACATTTTTCTCAAAACTGTGAGCAATAAAAGCTCTCCACATTGAAAAAAACTGCCCTAATACCTCCTACTACTGTCAGAGCTCATGTTCTTCCGGAGATTGAAGCTCATTCTTTGCAGTCTTTCGTCTTTCATCTACTGCCTGTAGCATGAATTAGTACAATTTTTACTATGATTTGAAGTTGGGAAGGAAGGGAAGACTTGGATCTTTAAGAATACAGTAAAACCAATCCTTTACTGAATGGGGGAATCAGACAGAAATATCAGCCATGTGCTCTCCAAGAGGAGGTACCCACAGGGGCAGCAGACAACCAGCAGTGGTGCCAGAAAAGAAGGCGGTCGAGAACCAGCTTCATGCGCAGATGTTGTGGTGCCTTTCTCATACAAAAGTCCTTTCTAGATATTGACGTTTGACTGTCAGGTGTTGCCAAATATGCCCTGTAGTGACAACAGATGTTGAGCTTATTGTTCTATTGGATGAAGAAGATTAGCAAGAAATAAATTAGGGATGCTAACAAAAAAAGAAGGCATTACAGAAGGTCAGATCTTACCTAACTTGAAGTGATTTATTGAGATGGTAATTCACACACAGCTTACATATATTCACTTTCACTTAAATAGCTTAATTGGATTTAGAGATGCTGCTATCACAGATGAGAGCAAAACATTGATTATTTTTTTAGAGTGGATCTTATTTCAGAATGCCAGAGACTATTTAAGCAGTGTATTAAATAATACATTTTCTGTAACAGACTACTTCTCAAGAATGTATTTCTTGTGAAATCCCTTCTTGATATATTTTCATTATTGGAAGAGAAGAATAAAAATCTCCTTTTTCAGTATGCATCAGAATATAGTATCCTAAAACAAGTGCAGACATGCTAAAGAGGGAGGGAAGAACAAATCAAGAATTCCAATCCCATTGTTTTACTTCCATCACTTCCATTAAGGAAAATAGACCTGTTTTTTATTATTTTTCAAAATGCTAGTCCATGTATCATCTTCCTCACTTTGTGAAAGTGAGGACCAGAAATATAATACCGAATATATTATAATCTCTAGCATAAATAGTTGGGTTTATTTTATTGGCTCTGTTTATAAACAGTAGCTATTAGCGGGTGATGTAAAGTACATTGCTGTTAACAGAATTTAGTTGAACAAATTGAAGGTTATTCAATGAGAACAAGGAAGCTAGTTTACCTTTCCATTGCTTAACTAGCCTCTTATGCATTGTACCACTGAATGATAATAGTTGTTAGCAATATTTACCTCTAAACTGATACCTTTCACAGTTTAAATGGAAGGCTAAACGTAGGTGAAGATAATTTATGTTCACCATCATTTCTGCTCACAGCTGGGAGGTCTTAGGATTTTTAATGTAATTTCTCTTAGTGTAATCCTGAAGCCCAGTAGGTGCTTGGGGCTTGTAGCAGTGTTCCTGCACTGCCATCTCCAGTGGTCTGGAGTCTGTTACGCTTTGCAGTATCGCAAACTGATGTACTCCAAGAACAGAGGAAGAACAGAACATGCCCTTTTTTTCAAGAAGCTGCAGTTTGGTCCATGCGAAGAATCATGCTTATCTTCAGTTACTAAGTTTTATCAGTTCTCCCTGTAGTGGGTTTTTACTTCAGCTTTGGATAAGCAAAGTCATGCTGTCACCTGAGAGCAGAGAAAGAAGATTCTCTTTATATGTATAATATTGCAATTAAGTGCATACTCTTTGTCCTGCCCTTCAGTTTATATATGTGTATTAAGAATCAGTTTTCTTACAAGATATTTAATGCAGTACTTAATTTTTTTGCTTCTGTAAATTCTTAGATAGCCAAATTTTAAAAAAGGCCTTAAGGGTTGTACTATCCTTCCAAAAGCACAACTCCTTAAAAAAAAAAAAAAGATGGAATTCTTGCATGTGTAGGTGAATTTTGCCATCTGTTTAGAGATCAGGATTTAAAAAAACAGATAGCCAAAGACCTCAGCATGTATTTTCTCAAATATGTACTGTATGTAGAAGTGAGAGCTGTTTTTCATAAACAAGGTCTTTTCTGTCCAATTTCCTTGTTTGTGCGTTGTAGCCAAGCCTATGATGGCCCTCAGATAGGTGGATATTTTTAAGAGAAATGAATAGGTACATAAAATTTATTTTCATATAAAAATATTAGTATGAAAATGATAGCTCCGTGTTAACGATTATTGCTCTTTTGGGATGAGACATATTTGGTGAGAATGCCTTTTGCAATTAATTTAAAAGAACTTTTATGACCAATAAGAGTAAAGGAGCCAATATTGGTTTGTAAGCCAGGAAGGATTATAAGAATATTAAAAGGTTGATAGAAAGTCTCTTTCCAGAAGTCTGTGTTGAACTTAGTGAAAACACTGGAGGTTTGTCTGGTGATAGTTATGTTTAAGAGAGGCAGACACTGATTTAGCATTCATTTTATTAATACCAAACTTTAAACTAGAAGTGGACTTGTGCCTTCATCTTAATAATGACCTAGGACCAAAATTTTAAGAAGGGTTATTTATTTTGCAACTGGAGCAGGAAACCCAATGTTAATATTCTTTGGTGAGAAGTCTCTCTAACAAGATAAACTCTTTCCATGGTAATTCCATAGATGGATAGTTTTTTTCATCAGTACATGGAAGATGTGGGAAACTATTTTCTGTTTTGTTTTCCCTTCTAAAGAAGCAAAGATATATCAGTTTGCATTTTTAGATTCTATTGGGGAAAAAAAAAAAAACTAATAGAAGGGATGTGGTACTTCTTGCAGGAAAGGTAATAGCATTGTAATCCTCTGTAACAGAATAAAATGCAAATGTAATACTTCTGCCAACTCAGTTCTTTTATGATGATGCTCCCAACATCAAACTTTTTTAAAGATCCAGTCACTAAATACTGCCAAAATGCATTTTGTGAAATAGATATATGTCAGAGCTGACAACCCTTTACAAAGTTTAGGTTTAAGTTGCGTAATTTAGGTATGGCAATAAGATGAGCTTTATTGTGGGCTGTACAAGCACCCTTTTACCTTGTGGTTATTTGGTGAATACAACCCATACTGCTGCACCTGCATGCCTGTCAGCACCCACGCTCTCTTGCGTACTTCTGTGCAAGATTTTGTGTTCAAGACATCCTGTAGTTGTACTTTGCATTTTGAATCATTTAAAATTATTGGTGTTTTCATTACATTTGCATGATGCCTATATGCCATACGATAAGTTATTGATTATAAAAGAAGGATAAGATGTATTAAGAAAAAATTGCAGATTTCTGCTAAAAATTAATGTCTTTTTATACAATCTTATCAACTGAAACTGAAATAATAACCAATGACCATATTTTTAAAGGCCCCAGAATATTCAGAAATATTCTTAAATGTATTTGAAAAGGTGACTGCACACCTAAAAGGCAACAGTGTACTGTTATCCTATTAAAAAGCCACCAAAAAGTAGTTTTTAAGACTTTGACCTACAGTATTTGTCCTAACTTTTCAGTAGACTATTGAGATTTGAGTCTTGCAATGAAATCTTAATTTCTTAAAGTAGATTTTTCTTAAAAGGAGAATTGAATAGTGAAATGAGTCTCAGTGTTTTTCTCTTATCCCATGTTGACTTTTTCCACAAGATATCATTGAAGTTGTCCTCTTTCACTCGTTGTACTATATTTCCCACTAAATTAGGCTTGTATTAGTTCACATACATGAATATTTTATTAAAAGTGATTATTTCTTAATATCTTGGAAAAATATTAATAGTTCAAGATGCATTCTATTAGGGTGACCGTATAAGTTTCATTGATACAAATACTAGAAAGTCAAAAATACAGTATGCTGTGTCTCAAAACTTGTTCATCCAAAAATATTTTGATCTAAATCCAGCATATTGCTGTTTTATACAAGCTCTGTAATTTTGCAACTGATGTATTATGTTGTAACTTATCCCCTTTTTAAATTATTCTTGTTTTCCAAGTTTTCAAAGCACCTTCCAAATACTATGATCTGGATATTAAAAAGACTGCCAATTTGAAGTCATTTCCTCTAGAAGAATGAGTTCTTCGTAAATTTTCCTCTTTTAACAACTTTGATTTGAATGTTATAGTAAGCAAACAGGCGTGTGACAGGATTTAACACTAAAAATGCTAATTGTTATGACATAAATACTGGGTTTTTTTGTTTGTTTGTTTGGTTTTTTTACGTAATTATTTAGCAGTATAGTTGAAGATTGAACTGAGTGATAGTAGAGAACAAAAACCCAAGCTTAACTTCCCTATGGCTTTTTGTATGTCATTATATCATCTTTAGTTGTACTGTTACTGGTCTATAAAAAAGTTCTTTTCTTTTCTTTGCTTTCCCTTCTGTAGTTGTTTGAAATTACAGTGCCTCTTTCTCATGGCCCCAAACCTGTAACCGTCAGTTTTGCCAATCACACGTCCTGCCGATGCATGTCTAAGTTGGATGTTTACAGACAAGTTCATTCTATCATAAGACGTTCCTTGCCAGCAACACAAACCCAGTAAGTATGAGACTTGTCTTTCACATTATGAGCAAGCCTATGTAATTAAATTTTAAATATTGCTGGAAGCTTTCGCAGTTAAGATAGGTGAACTTTTATACATCGGTAGTAGCAGCATGCATTTTGCAAAGGAGCTAATATTGCTTTACATAAAAAGAATGTTACTAAAGTAATTAGCACAGTACCTTTTACCCAGTGGGTAAACTGGGGATAGGTCATTAAAAAATGAAAAATAATGTGTTGGTTTGTTTGTTTTCCCCCATGGAAAGAGCAAAAATGCAAGTGAGGCTTAAAAAAAAAAAA
>VXAL01001493.1:8865-25301 GCA_013399475.1 Chauna torquata | reverse complement strand
CTCTAAAAAAGAGGTAAGATTTTTGGCTTGCCTGTGAAGAGCAATGTGCATAGAACAATCTATTCAAAATTAAAATATTTCAGAATCTGGAAGTTGTTAAATTATGCAAACTTTATCGGGTGCAGAAGTAGAACAAGCAAAGCTGAAAAGCAAGATTTTTGTAATAGTGGGAAGATCTACAAAAATATTTTTAGATGCCGTTATTCTCACGTGCTGGTTCTAAGAAGCTCTTCTTAATAGAAGAGTGTTATTTCCTAGAAAGTTGGAGGTGGGGTTTGCTTTTCTAGTTTTTTGATATTTAGATATCAGAACTCCTTAAACTGAGTGAAGGCTACTTTTAATTACTCATCCCCATTGTGGGTTGAGACAGGCTTAATAAGTAGGCAGGATGAGAAGCAGTTTGAGAATTCACAAATTTCATTGTACATCTAGCATCCTCACAGTTCTTCCTAAAAGGCCAGCTATTTATTAACCAAATAGGATGAAGTTTAGGCATACAAATATTGAGGAATGTCTTTATCTCTATGTTGCCTCAGCAACTAAATGCATGTAGAACTCCGGCTGACAATTTAGCATCTAAGTACAACTTTATGCTTACACAACCATGCCCAACTTCCCATCAGTTAGACTATTAGTCATGCAACTAACTTATCAGTGTCTAAACTGTTGGCAGTGACAATCTAATATCAAGAAGTTAGTAGCCAAAACTTCATCAGTATTACTAAACATCCAGATGTCTACTCGTATACATCATCTGCTTGAAAAAAGCGTAAAATATCTTAAGAAATCAATTAAAGAGCAAACTTTAATGAAGTCTTGAGAAGAAAAACTATAGGTGAAGCTTCCAAAATAAGCTTCCTACTTTCTACCCGTGTCCAATACAGGAGAGAGGCAATGGGGAACGACAAACCAAGTCTGAAACCAGGAATAGAAGCCAGGCAAGCCAGTATGTAACAAATAGATAAAATAATACGTACTTTTTGTTAAAAAGGAGGAGGGCACAGGCAATGACAGAGCAAAACTTCATTACAAGCACGTCGCTTTTAAAAAGTGAATGTTATAATACTGTACAAATAAAAACAGAGTAATGCTCACTTTGTCTAAACAATTTGAAATGCATTCATTAAAATAATAGAGCTAATAAAATCATGCTGCTTAAGCAGATATTTGGATTTCTACTGAAGACTACACTCCAAAATCAGAAAACCCATGAGGGTGGGGAAGGGAAGCCAGAGAATTTTAAAATGACAGCACTGAACAGGAAGCTTAACTGTATTTCAACCATCAGCATTCAATAAAAATGACTTTCCTGAATGTACCTTTTTCAATTTCTTAACTTTCCAAATATGGAGACGTACTGGGGGACATAAATGATGAAAATCACTAAGTAAAACTAAGATACAAAGAAAGCAAAGACCTGACTTCTAAAAGTTACCACAAATCAGGCTTGTGTCTGGGCAAGAGACTGGTCAGGCATTCTCAAAGCTACACAGATGAGTAGAATAATGTATGCAAGCAGTTGACTGCATTTTCTGATAATCAGGCTGTCCAGTTCTGCTTTACACAAAAATAGTTTTTTGGTTTTTTTTTAATGCATTATACACAAGAACATATATTACAACTATTATCATTAGTATAGGATACAGATTTCCCACTCTATGTGATAAAATGTGATTCTGTTTATCTATCATCTCAGTACTGTCACAAAATCAATCGTATATTTAAGCAAGTGTTTCTCTGCAGAAAAATTAATTTAGTGGTGGCATAGCAGGTGGTCTTCCTTGCATCAAGCATATAGAGTAGCTGACAGATTCACACTGTTTTCAGTTTGAGGTGTTATTTCATTATAATCCCCTTGCAATTTTCATCTTAATTTCATATTAAATATATATGAAAATGAGAAGATACAGCCTAAAAGATCTAAAATACAAGTGATAATCCTATATACAAGTTATTCTGCGCTACCTCTGGAATAAAAAGCTTATATTGCCATTTAGTAATTTTTTCTGTACCTTCTAGAAAAAATATAGGGAGACTAAAAAAGAGTGAATCATGTTTACTAGTAAACAGATTTATGCTTGCATTTCATCAGGAATTTACAGCAGTTTCTGTACTCTCTCAATTATTATACTATATGGAGACCATAAATTATGCAAAGAAGTCCCTCTCTACCTGTGTAAACAGAAGGACATACAATTTACGGTGTGACTGTTGTTAGTCTGCCGATCTTTAATTTGTGTTGAACACATTCATAGTAAATCAATTCTCTTAGATCTGTTTGAAAGACCAGCACAAAAGCCGGCATATGTACTGTATCATTTTGAAAGACTTAGTGTTGGGATTGCTTTTGATATCCTCATTTTCAGTTTTCAGATCTCAATGATAACTCCAGATGCCCTTGAATTTTAACATAATTCTCTCAGATTTTCTGGAATGATAACGAGCTATCACATCTATGCCAAAAGCTAGGAATGGAATAATTTATGCAGCCAGTAAGCTCATTAACAGATTAGCCTGAATAATAGAATATATTATTTTAAATATATATTGCATTATTTGGAGGTACAAAAGGTTGCACTCAAGTAGAAAAGTTTCAAGAAAAAAAAAGATTCAAGGTGATCAACTGAGAATTTTCAGCTTTTGGAATTTAGTCAATATGATACAGTCATAATATATAATATCACATGATTTTTACTTTACTGAAAAAAAGTGAAAATGATATTTGATAACGTATTTCATGGATTCCTTTTGTTCTCTTTCTCTTTTCCTTTCCCATTTCAGGTAAAACTTCTGTGAAAGAATACAGGACAACCTTCTGATTGAGTGATGAAATGCTAAGATCAAATAAACCAGGTATTTAATTCTTTTAATGTAATAAATACAAACAAAGGACTAAGAAAATTAGGCCACTTTAACACAGGCTAAAGGCTAGAGACTACACTAGAGTTATTAAAAGGCTCTAGATAAATCAAAACATTTTTATACACTAGTATATCTGGACTCATCTATATTTTCATGTCCAAATATTGTAATGGAATATGAACAGTAACAAGCACCAAATTTATAATAGCATAGTTTCTAACATTTCAATAATTTATCATTTTAAAAAATGTACATTTTACCTATAGTCTGCAACTAGGAATCAGGAAACCTTTCTTTAGTTTGAGAATGAATTGGATTACAAAAAATAGCACATTCCAGAAATAACTGTATTTAAACACAATGCTTTGCTCTTTCATATAAGCATTGCCATTTGTTGGCAAACCAGTATGGAAATCTCTGAAAGTTATATATTACCATTTATTCCTTTTTCTACACAGCAAAACACTATCATGAAAATCACATCTTGTAGGTTCAGATATTTTTCCTGGGTAAGTGGCCTGAATCTGTTCATGACAGACACTGACCTTTCAACTGAGTTTCAGCAAACTCTGTATCCATTCTCTACATTTGTATCAGCCAGATGTGGTCATTGAACTCTTCCCCTTTGCCCCCTTTCTCAACTTAAATTACTTTGCTTAGATTTCTGGACCATATCTCAATCTCCCCACAAGAATATCTGAACTTCCCTTTCAGCCTTTCTCACATATCACTGTTAACTCTAACCCTTCCCATTTGCCTTTTATATCTTATCTCCCACTAAAAACGTAACTGTTTTCCTCTATGCTACCATTAAGACCTCTTTCCTCTCTGTATTTTAGATAATCATCCAAACAAGGGGATTAATCCTTTTTTAAATGCCTAGTGATACTTTTAGTTATACATGCATTAAAGAACAAGTGTTAAAAAGAAGTCTGAAAGTGAATGACTTGAAACTTCACATTCTGAGAATGCTAATCCCATCTGCCCAAGGAAATAATCATAAAAATGATTATGCAGTTGAGAGTCTCCTAAAGCAAACTTACAAATACAAATAACACATACAGAAACAACTCTAGCAAATTACAGTTGAAACTTAAAAGGCAATTTATATCACCCTCCCTGCTGTAGGCTGGACACTATCTCTCCAGTCTAACATTGCACTCATACAATCCTCAGCGATGTCTAACACAACAGTTTGGAACTACATGTAGCCTTGCAATTGAGTTTATGTTCACCTCTCATTCACATTGCATGGCAAAAAGCCAGGGCTCGTGGGCAGGTAAAGTGACATTTGGAACATACCACAAAAAACCTGGAGGTCTGTGCTCTTCCTTATCATGGAATTACCCACCTCTATGCTTTACATCACTGTGAAGAGAGATGAAATGTGGTCACAGAATCCTTCCCAGAAAGGTAATGCCATTTTTAAGGATAGGTAGTATTGGTAAGCTCAAGTTGCCTTCATAAGGTGAATGTGCTTTTCACCAGCCCACGCCCTGTCCACAACTACTAGTTTGGATGCAGAGCTGCCAAGTTTTGGTTGCTCCAATCAGTTTTCAATAAACCACTTAAGAGATACTTATTTTACAATGCAGCATACAACCAGTTACTAAAGACACTTTGGATTTATATTGCTTCAAAAAATTTAAAAAAAAAATTCTAAATATATGAATGGGCATGCTGTCCATAAACCTGTCTGGAATTAAACTCAAATGAAATTAAGATAAGCGCAAAGAAGCAAATGCTGAAATATTTTTTCTGGGACAAAATCAAGTCAGTTACATCCATTAGAGGAAGATGTAGGACTACTATTTACTTTCATTTCCAACCTATGAAAAAAATATATAAGCTTTATGTAGAGATTAAGCATTTATCAAAGGTAATTTCCAAAAATAAGAGAATGAGTTTTTAAATACATATTAGATACGTATTATTGTCATCTCTGGAGGAACCATAAGACTGACAGCCCTTTCACATTTATTTGCAAGAACAGACAGTGGAGTGATAAAAGGTATTTTTATGTTGCTGCAAGTGCATATATATAAATTAGTATTTTATTTTTCTGTAAGATTAATAATTGGTAATAAGTTATACATTAGTGAGTCAAAGCATTAAAAGTTCATCTATTCATTCAGTACATTACTGCATTAGATTTTCATTTTGTTAAGTTTACAAACATTCAGATTTACAAATCATTACAATCACAAGTCTTTGGCTATTGAAGATCTACCAGTTAACATTGTTCTTTAAAACATACAGGAAGTATATCTTATATTCTTTAACTGTAGTTTATTTTGAAATATACTTCCAAAATAACTACTTTTGTTTTAGTAACTCTAACTATGACATGACAAAAAGCCCATTAATAATTAGCAGGTTAATAGAACTTCACCTTTCTCAACCCACGGTTCCGTTATTCACTCTATCACCAGCCAGGATCTTGCATTACACTGCACGTGGATTCCTAAACCAACATCCTCTCTCTGAGTGATTTCAAGCTGGGAGTGAGGCTACAGTCAACAGTGCTTCCAAGATGCTGGCATCAATTGAGGCATACACACAGGGCAGCTCCTTGGACCTAGTTTTAGCTTAGCCTGAAGATCTGTATTAGACAGGGGGCTTCTCAAACTCCCTGGAGAAGAATCAATACTCAAGAAAGCAAAAAAAAAAAAAAAAAAAAAATCTAATAATAACAAAAAAATCTATTGACCTCTGAGAAGAACATCAAGAAGAGTTTAGCTAAAGGCAAGTCAAAACCATTACATCTGCAGGAGACAGCTTGTTGCTGACATCACTGATTCTTTCCTCTGATTTAAATGGTATTATTCATTTTAATGGCATGACTATAAGACTGATCAGTCTTCGCAGTAGCAAAGCCTGGTAAATGTCATCAAGCACTCCTGTTCTTTACAAGTTGTTCCAACAGCACTGATTGCTCAAGGAGGAAAGAACTACATATAATCATAAATATAGTGTCATTCTGCCTGAAAACTTCACTGTTACCAGAAAGTTAACTATAGCTGTTAGAACAATGCAGCTTGAGAAAACATCATCCGCAGCTTTTGCTATTGCTTTACACAAAGTGAAGCATAGAGATACCTACTAGAATTCTTGTTAGCTTTTCAGGGGGGTGAACAACACTGCTAAGCTCAAAGCATGCTTCATGGAAAAGGACTGAACAAAATAAGAGAAAATTAAACATCCCACCACTAATGAAGTGTTAATTAAGATTAAGTGCATTCAAAACAATGCCTACTGACAGCAAAACTGTTTTATATAAGGGTCAAGAAGTTTTAAAACAGATACTTTAGACCACATTGTGATCTTTTAACGGTATTTTTCCTGCAGTGGGTGTTCACAAAGTAGCCAAATGCCATACAAACAGCTAGTTAAGTCTAATGAATACTCAAGAGTCAGCACTTAAAATTTCATTATTTTTCACTGAAGAGTGGGGAAAAACAAAGGACACACAAAGGAAAAATATATAAACGTTTAGATCCACCATTGACTAGATCTACCAATCACTATCAGAGTTACCCGAGTCCCAAACTTGACTCTAAAAATCCTCATTCATTTGCCACTAATTCACAGGAGGTGAGTTTCCAAAGTTTCCCTAGCCTAATGATGCACTTCTGCAAATGCCTGTCTCTGCCTGTGCTGGTAGTGAAAAGTAGTTGTATGCCTAAACTCCATCAAGATACATAAACTAATGACTTCTCTATTTACCCTGTAAAGTAAAATCTGGTAGATATTCAGAAATTACTAACAACTTAATGCACAGAAAAGAAAGACCTGGATTCCAGTACGTACATCATTGTCTATCATATTCTTGTAACATGCCTGTTGATGCTTGAGAAGGGACTAAACTGTCCTGGATGTTATTACTTGCTATTACTTTGTAGTTCTGGAGCCTTGACAGGCATGCAAATAAGCCTTCTTCACCTATTCCATGTGAATAATTTCCAGTTCTCACTTTTGTCATGCTTCTCTTATCTAGATATGACAAGTTTTTGTTTCTTGGATTAAAAGTCTTGCTGCTGTGAGTTGCAATTCTACAATGAATAACAACAAAAAAATCTTTTTACATTTTTGCAGTAGTTTTATTAATTTTCATTTGCCCTTTTCAGCTTTGCCTGGTGTGCACTAGATTCACAGAACCAAGGAATGGTTGAGGTTGGAAGGGACCTCTGGAGGTCATCTGGTCTAACCCCCCTGTTCAAGCAGGGCCACCCAGAGCAGGTTGCCCAGGACCATGTCCAGATGGCTTTTGAAGATCTCCAAGGAGGGAGACTTCACAACCTCTCTGGGCAACCTGTGCCAGTGCTCCATCACCAGCACAGTAAAGAAGTTCTTCCTGATGTTCAGACAGAACCTTCTGTTTCCATTTGTGCCTATTGCCGCTTGTCCTGTCACTGTACACCACTGTTGAGCAGAAAACATTTTTATAAGCAAAGGAAGTTATTCATCTGGATCCTTCCATCTTTTGAGACACACCAAGTATGAAAGGAACATCAAATATGACCGTAATGTACTTTAAAAAAATCATACTGCATATAGATAGTTTTTTCTTTAGTTAGCATTCTGATCACTCTGGGTTTACTTTTGAATCTGCCAGATATTATGTATTTCTAGTAGAGATCTAAACTCCCTCTCATGTCAAAATAAAACAGAAAAAACAATGTTAAACGTATTCTCTAGAGATGCTTAACTACAAATAAGACATAGAACACTGCAAGGTTTTCTTATTTCTCGGTAAAATCATGGTTCCACTGCTATTCAGGTATCTCATACATTTTCAGAAAATGACAGTAAATAAAAAAAAAAGAATTAATGACAGATGCATTGAAAAACAAAAACAATAGAGAGAAGTGGCTTTTCACTCTTGCTAGCCTTTTCAGACTAGCATTAGGCTGGTCTGTTTTCTAAGTAGTCCATAAACAGTAGGCTGATTCCTATGACAAGACACAAATTTCTGAATTCATATCCTCTATTTCACTCCAAACTTTGATGGGAATTAAAAATGCTTGAAGTGTTATACAACCGGTCTCCCTATGCATCATTTTTATATAGAGCTCATATATAGTCTGATTCCTCTACAAAATTAACAATTCTGCCTCTGGACAACTTTTTTGATCCATTTCAATTCTTTTTCCTCAGCTACTCTTTCCGTGAGGAACAGCCGTATCTTCACAAGAGTAGAGCAGCAGTCTTCTTTCTGGCTCAGTTAGGTTCTTGCATCCTTCCAAATAGAATTTCAAAAACCCACATCTATATACACCCTGCTAAGTGGCAAATTTCATCATTTATTACAAAATCTTACAGGAAGTCTACCTTCAATGCCTGAAATCTTCACTAGTTTTGTACACAATCCCAGCTGGCTGCAGGAAGCTACCCACATCCAAAAAAATCCACATCATGGTCCAGTTCTTGAGGAAGGGGGAATGATTGTCTTTGAAAGACAGCAGGAAAGACGGTGAGAAAAAATAATGCATAACAGTCCCAGAATAGTGATAAAATCATCTTTTCCCTTTCCCAGAAAAATGCCGTAGTCGGTAACTCAAAGGCTTTTTTTTTTTTTTTTTTAAATCCTTCCCTCTGGTTTCTGTTGAAATCAGTGAATTCAGTGAATCTGCGCACAGAAATTGATCTCAGATTCTGACATGCTGTAGCTACGAAACACTTCATAGGCAGAATTTAGGTACTAGCATCCAAGTCAAACAAACAGATACTTAAGTCCTCTCTTGATCTGTGACTTAAAAATGGTATCGTTTTCAGAACTCTCCAAAAAGTAATTCATGTATTTCATGTTCTTACTTACTGCGTAAACATAATAAAAGGAACATGAATATTCCTTTTTAAATGTACAGTAAAACTGTTTTTCTACTATCTTGGCCAATACCTGATAAACTCCTGCGGATATACATTTACAAGGAAGGTATGATATGTATTTATAGATATAGGCATATAGATATGACATATTTATAAATGTATACATATAAATGAAGTGTAAATATATACACGTGTATATGCATGTATACATAGATAAATGCAGTCAAAAGATATCAGAGATTAGAGTTTCAAAATGAAGAGAAAACTGGGGAAAAACTTGTTTTGAACTGCTTCCTATTTTATTAGACAATATATGACTATGGAGAGAGAAAGAAAAAAAAAAAAAAGATAGCATCTTACCCTAAGCAAAGAAATGAGACCTGTACTAGGCCTTTGAGATTACCTGTCTTGCTCTGAAACTATAGCAATTCTCAAACTTCTGTGTCCCCATTTTCTCATAATGTACTATCTCCTCCGAGCACATATCATGATGAATTTAGAGAAGTGTTTATTTACCTTCTATTGTATAACCCATAAGAGATCTATATATGTTTAGTTTTTCTAAGAAAGTGTGTTTTATGTAGTATTACTGGAATTTAATTTTATGTCAAGTGTTAGGTCAAGTGTCTTTGAGTTTCTCTCACCTTTTGCCTTCGACACTTAGTTTCGTACACAATTCTTGTATAGCAATTTAAGTCCCCCCATTGGCTCTTTAGTCATTGGCTGTATCACTGCTTGAGGTAATATCTCCCCACTTCCAAAACTGACTGATTGCTATTTGCCCCTTGATCATACCACAGCCAGTGCCATGTCACACAACCTCTTGTTTACTTCTTATTCTTCCATAGTAGTAAGCTGTCTTTGAAAGAAGGCCTGCGTGTAACCTTTCATAGTTTCTCTCCTAATAGAGCCACACAGTCTCAAAATTTAGCTCAGTGATTCAGAACTTTGACACTTTACACTGCAGAGCTGATGGTCTGTGTCCTAGAGAGTCCATAAACTGTAGATTGATTCCAACGTTCTCCGTTAACTAAACTCACCTTCTCTTTGAAAAGCTGTGATAATGAAAATATTAATCTTCACACAACTGTACACACAACTTCTCCCTCTTTAATTATTGTGCAACAGAGATCAAACTGTTCTGTTCTTTTAATAGAGATTTTCTAAATTCATGCAGGTGGATGGGAAAAAACTGCTCTGCTGAATGTAGTTTTCCCTTTCTAATTTCATTTTAAGTCCAGAATACTAGTTAAATATTAGTTGCAAATGAAGGCTGAAAGTTATGCCATTGGGCATAAAATTATCATTAAAATGATTGAATTATCTTGACTGTAAAGGGCACAGATGTTGTTTTAGTTCTTTTCAGCAAATGGCAGTTTGTAAAAATATTTCTGAGCTCATTTACTTCCCAAGTATAAACTTGTATAGTAGCTGCTTATATGGTATATGTAATTCCAGCCACAACTTTCCACACAGTGCAGTAAAACTGGTGGATGAAAACGGGAAACATGATTGCTTTGGATCAAAGCCCTTGATGCTTTTTTCTGTGGTAGGAACATAGGAAAATTACATGATGTTATACTCAGGTTCAGTAGTATAACATCTGCACAGTAGTCAAGTACCCACCTATTCCCAAGTGAATAACTGCCAACAGCACTTTTTTTTTTTTTTCCTGAACATTTGAGCAAAGGAAGCTTACATCTGAATTTTTCAAACACAACACACTAATTCATGAGTCACATGCCCAAATCCTCACATCGCTAAGAGCCACAGGTCACCACATTCCCCAGAGAGCTGAGAGAAGCCCTGGAAGTGATGCAAAAGCTGGAGGGGTCAACTGCTGCTTGGGTGCCCCAGGGCAACAGGTCCAGACTACACCAAGGCCCCAGGACCACAGGGTGGCCTCTGCCCCAAGCAGCCCCTGCCACCACCTTCTGCTAGTGTCAGACATGTTTTATGCATGGAATAGCTTCCCCTAAAACCCAAGGCTCCCAAAAGTCACATATAGACCATTCCAACAATTACTGATTCAAATATAAATTAAGAATTAATGAGCAGAGATTACAAACTTATTTTGTTACTCCTTTTAACAGGAGTCACAGTGCCTGGCAAGGAAAATAGAGTATGCGTTCTGTACTGGTAGGATGTCCACTGTGCTTCTAATCCATTCTGGATATACTATGTAACAATAACAAGACTTTAAGACTAAAAATCAGTGTTAAATATTGTGTGTTTAACACACAAAAACTTCTTTAAAAAATTGTAAATTAAATGCACATTTGATGTTTACTTCTGGGTCACTTAAAATGTTTTCCAGTAATATTTTTAATAGTGAATCTAGGAATGCTAATCATGCATCATTCGCCATTACAAAACATATTTGCCAACAATTACTATGTTTAATATTTAAAATAGTTTTACCCTATATTTGGAATAGAGTTTCATTTAAAATAGTTTTTGAAGAAACTGTCTCACCAACAAAGACAGATGATGAGCAGTAGATTAAGAGAGTGTAAAATTTGAACTTCTTTAACCATTTTTTGAGTTTAGAAAATCTATTATCCCTGGAGGCATTTAAGATGTGTGTGGATGTGGCACTAAGGGACACAGCTTACTAATGGGATTTGGTAGGTCAGGTTGATGGTTGGACTTAATGATCTTGAAGGTCTTTTCCAAGCTAGATGATTCTATGATTAAGTTAAGTGGTCACCACTCTGACATTTTTTCCCTTCAAAATTTCTTCATTGGACACAGATGCCTTCAAAAATATTTTGCACAGTTTGGCACAGAAGAGAAATTATACCAAGCTGTAGCCAAAAGTACTTTAGAAGGAAGGATATATGAAATCTGAGATATTTAGCTACCCTTTTGATCTATCCAGAAGAACTGATTTTGTTCATCCTGTTTTATTAAATAAGAATCAATATTTCATTACTGACCAGTTAAATATGTATATATAATATATGGATACACTAATACTATTGAATGGTAGAATATAAGAAGGTGATTTCTGTGACTAAACATAGGTATTTCTTACCATTTTAAACACCAAGTATATCTGACACATCAGTTCAAGGCTGGCAGGTATAAATGCAAGGCTTGTAGAAGACCAGGATACACTTAGACATCTAAAATGCCAGTAGACATCTATCTTGTTTAGTCACCTGGATCGAACCCTAAACTTTTACTTAACTAACCATTTTTAATGCTTTAGTTTCTTTTCTTTTTCCTGTTTGAGATTATTAATTATTTGGTTACATTATTTAGCTAATTTAGATTTATGACCAAAATTTTACCGTGTTCTTATCCTAAGATGGGTTCAATAAGTAATTTTAATATTGTTTTATCTCCATAACACTTGCTAAGCTTCCAATTGCTAAGTAGTCTAAGCAATAGCATTAGTATTTTCATACATATACATACACAAGGACACCCCTTGTGAGAAGTCCTTATTTCAATAACATTCTACTATATAAATTTTTTTCATAACAACCTCCCCCAAAACTCTCTGAGATTTAATCCCATGAACTAACAATATTTTGAGTCAATTCCATCATTGTCTGTGTCTCCTGTTACACCTGAGAAGGCATTTGATCTCATACAATATGCAGCAGTTGCTATTGTTCTAAAAATGGCCTCTACTGGATTTTCTGTGTGAACGGTTTCTGAAAATTACGATGGTTGAATTTGTGGTCAAGTCAGTCATTCTGAGAAAGCTCATAAAATCCCTAGGGACATCCACAGAACAATCAATCCCTACATCAGGAAGCAAAAAGGAAGTGCCAACCCAGTGGAAATTTATTTATTACACTTTTGAAGTCTGCTGAAATAACAAAACGTAGGACTTAACAGTCAAACAGGGCATATACAAAGGCAGTGGAATTAGATCTTATTTTCAGCCAGGGAATGGTATTCATGTAAGTATTAAAAATGGAATTTTTTTAAGCCATTCCTATAAAAGTTAAAAGAAAAAGAAAATGTGATCATATAAATTACATTAGGCATCAGTGAGAAACTTTCCTTGAACTATATCCCTGCAGGAAATTGGCTAAATGTAGCCCCTTGGCGCCAAGGAGGTCATGAGTTCTGCGTCAGTGCTAATTCATTTTTCGTGACCACATTGTGTTGGGAAATCCTGATTCCCAGTGCTGAAGTGTAAAACAAGGCTTTGAACTCTATGGGGCTATGTACATGATATGCCAAACGTGAATTAAATTTCATTTTCTTAAACCTGTAAGGAGTGTATGAATACAGAAAATATTCCATATATCAGTAATCATTTTATTTTGCTAAAGTTCCAGACAATTTTATCTTCTGAAATGAAAATTACGCTTGGAAAGAAAATACCTAATACAATCCAATTTGTTCATTTTTGTTTTGTTATAAGATATTGCCCAAACTAAAACTTAAAGCAAAATTAACCTATAACCACCTTTTAAGAAATTGTCAATTGCAAACAGGTATTCACAAAATATATATGTTATATTTACTCTCAGGAAGACTACTAAAATAATTTAATGCAAGTGTGAGCACAGTAGAGACCAAAACCACCCAACAGGTTTTGCCTCAATGTCAAAATATCTGTTTAAGCTATAAATTCTCCTAAATAAAAGACAATCTTGAATGCAAGTCCTTGGACATTGAAAAATACCTAGATAAAGATGTCACAGCAATTAAACACCACTGTTAAAAATCTGCAAATTGTGTTCTCCAGATGAATCATTAAATGTGACAAAGGAAAAATATGGCAACGTATTCTTGAAGGTAAAGTTTCATCATGCTTAAACCATGCATCCCCGAATAGGGAAACCATAGCATTCTGCACTAGCATTGACTTTTGAGCATTCCAAACTTTAGCTTATGTAGCCTGTGTTGCAGCCAAGTTAAATAAAATCAGGGATAATTTTGGAGAGTTTCACTTAAGAGAGAAAAGATAAAACTCTTTTCACCTAAGATGCAATTACCACACAAACCAGAATTCAGGACAGTGTATTTCAGGACAGATTTTCAAATCCTTGCAGACCCTCTTTGAAGGGTCCCATCAGCTCTTCCACTGCTTCACCTGTTCCACCCACCAGTGTTATTGCTGTTTGTCTAGCCAGAGCTGTGCTGAAGCACTACTAATCTAAACTCAGTTTCCTCTATAAAAGTGACTAGGAAGGGCATGCTACAAGAAGCCACTAAAGTCATAACAGTCTGGTTTTCTCTGTGTAGGCACTGCAGGTGCCTACAAAGCTCTCCAGCTGTGGAGAGTCACACCTGAAATAGCATATCAAACATGCTCTTTCTGCATCCACTGCCATCCACAGAGCAGCCTCCTGAAGTGACTTGTGCAGAATTTGGAAAAACGTTGACTTGAGGAGCAGAGCAGAGAGGTTTAGAGGAGGTTAAGACCTCTTCCTATTACTGAAACAGTGTGGCAGAAAGTGCAGTAGAAAACAAAGGAGTTCTTAGGACTAGGACATATATAAATCATCATCAATGGGAAGGGCTAATCCATCACAAATACATATTTACTATACATGTTACTTAAGGGGGACAAAGTACATCTCTCTACCATGACAACAGATATTACTTGATGTTAGGGAAGAAGCTGATTGCTAATCCCATACAGGAGGTGACCACTTCTCTTCCTTGTGCAGTGCTTCCGTATTGGCAGGCAGGTAACTGCTTCAGGATTGCTACAATTTTGGGACACACTGAACAGTCTAACTCCTGCAGCCCCAGGGCTTTCCCTGCATGAAATCGCTGAAGTCGGTGCAAATTGTCATTTGAATGGAAACCAAGCCAACCTCCTCTACTGAAAACTTGACAATTACATGTTTTACACAAACCACTTTCTACCCAAGCATAGCACTAGCAGAGGTGCAAGTTCTCTCCTAACACCTAATTGTTTGGTGTGTACTCATTCCCCATTTTCTTTGGTCTCTTCCTGGTTTCATGCCCTGCCACCACATGTTAAGAAGGGAAAAATTTACCACATCCCAATGGCTTTATTTTTGATTTGTTCTTTTAATAATCCATACAAAAATACACATTATGGAGGTCTGAATTCCAAAGATCAATTAGATTTACAACAAGCTTTAAAACAATGTCTTTCAGAGGGTAGATTATGGCATAGCCTGTGTGACATTCACAGCAATTCAGATGTCTGCAAAGAAGAATCTGACAAGGTCTATCAACACAGTTAGCATGATTACTGTGTCAATACAGATCCCTTTTAAAATTGAAATAGGCTAAATTATCATCCAGAGGTTGCTTTTACGTATCAAGATGACACAAGACCTTTGTGCCAACAGCATTATATCCATAAGGCTTTCAAGCTTTTCACCAATACTGAATGCAATTTAAAGATATATGAGCAAAGAAAACATCTGAGTATACAGTCATGTGCTCTGGTCATTTTAAAATCCATCTATTTTCTGTTTAATACTTCAGAGCAAGTAATTTAATAACTACTTGGTAGCATAGCCAACAGATTTTTTAGCAAATGTACTGAGGTAAACAGACCAACCAAGCAATTATTTTCTTCTGATTGTCCTGTTTCAGTCTACCTAAGAATGGCAAAGAAAGTACTTTCAGAAAAGGCAGTATGCAATATAAATTGTCCCGAGCAAGGCAAAGAGAAAAATAAAAATAAAAATAAAAATAAAAATAAAAATGNTGTTTGTTGGGGAATAAAAAAAAATAAAAAAATCTAATAAAATTTGTCTTCAGTTGCTTGTGAAAAAGAAATAGTGGCTCAGAGCTGTTGGCTTTTTTCCACAATGCCACTTGAAATACGTGAATTGTGCCCTTGGAGAGCAGATTTTCTCCAAGCTCCCCGGAGAGTAAGAGTTTCTCATTGTAGTCAGGGCAGTGACTTCCATTAACAATCAGCGTTTATAATGCATTCATAACATAGCCTTTAATCCTTCTCAAGGCCTTATGATTAGTTCTTGCGTTAAAAACGGTAGAGGTGCAGCTCCTATATTTTGAGAGCTGGAGGTCTGTTTTCAACCTTGCAAATGATAACCAGCAAAGGCAGGTTGGTTCAGTAGGCAAGCAGGCAGCCATCTGCTATTACTTTGTATCCCATTAGTAGTCCAAGAATCACACTCCAGAGGCATTGGGTTGTGGTTGTAATTGTAAATGACATTTATGTTATATATCTTTACATAGAACTCATCTAAAGTTATGTTCTATGTAAAGAACTCACACAGTGAAGAGTTTATGTAGCATCCTAAGTAAGGGAAGGGAAGTTCTCTGGAGGGGAATTCCCTCCAGACATAAGGTGTCATCCCCAGAATCCAAGCAAACAAACAAAGACAAGTTTGGGAGTCCTCAGAACAACAATTCTTGCCCCTGTCCCCAGCACAAAACAAGCCATAAAACACCCCACTGCTCTGCAGCAAGTGAAGAGCATTTAATACAAAATACAAACCATAATGACCACAGTATGCACAGAATGCATACGCCATATGATTGAACAGCATTTAATTAGGGGGATTAGAGAATACCTACACACATTACTAGAATTAGAAGTTATCAAAGATTAAGTTAGTTTAGGAAGATACATCAATGATAAATTTAAATTGTACCTTATTCTGTTTTTCTACGTTTTCAGTCTTTTATTCCTAAATAAATATTCTTATTTATTTTCTTAATACTTGCTACCAGACCTGAAATGTCAAAAATCTTGAACATGCTTATCCAGTTCCTGAGCTTTGTTTTGATCATTAAGGAGGTGATATCCACGACCACAT
>VXAL01001492.1:40013-69736 GCA_013399475.1 Chauna torquata | reverse complement strand
TTTTTTTTTTTTTTTTTTTTTTTTTTTGTTAGCTAGATTTTACTTACTAACACGGAGCAAAGCTATCATGAGCCTTAGGCATGAAAAAGGATGAGCCGAAGGCTCACACATAGTTCTCCCACACAGTCCTATGCTGCATTTCCCAGGATTAGCTGTGGCAGCAGTTTGTGTAAGGAAGGCTGAAATTTGCTGTTCTCTAAGTGCTCTGCATCTGAGCTCAAAAAGCTAGAATGGCACGCCTTTACGTGCCAGCCATTTCTGCCCATGTTCAAAATTGAATAATAGCTGCAAGGACTTTTTATACTGTAATGTGTTCAGAGGCCTCCACAAGTCTCTGCTTTTAAGAGGCTTGAGTAATACTCCCCAGTTTCATCACTGCTTTGTGTCCTGTCCCNNCCCAAGCTGTTCACTGTAGCTGAGCAGTCTTGATCCTAATACCAAATTCTGACTATAGGATTACTGCTCGGACAGTTGGGAGAGCACTAGCTCCTGTTTTCTATTAATTAAAGGAACCTCTGACTGGAGTAGAAAAAAACCAACAGTATGGGCTAAGATGTGGTCAGCGTTTGCTGTACTGACATCAGTTGCTAAAAATATATGCAGATCTTTTCCCTTTTAATAACAGTTTATGTAGTGGATGTATTTACGTTAAATTGTCTCAGTCTACGTGAATTGGTGGTTCAGATGAAAAAAAAAGTATAAAGTAGGGCATTGTCATTCTTGGAATCGTTGTTTTGCCAGCAGGTCCTCAAAGCTGTATTTACCTTGTCATACAGACATTTCCTCTGGATTTATACACTGACAGCTTCTATGAGAACAGGAGGGATGTCATCGAGGCCAGACTCCAACAGCTTCATACATCTTCTTCAGAGACTCTGGCAAAGTTGATTGCTGACATCTGGACTACTCAGGAGGGAAAAGCAGCAGCACTGGTTAGCTGGGGACGTTTTATTTCCCTCCAGCAAGTTCAGGTAAATAACTGTTGTCCAGAATGTGCACTCTTGTTTCATTAGGCTCCCTGTTAAATCACACACAGGGCCATGGTGTGCTCACAAAGTTTGTACTGAGGTACTGAGTCAAGACTGACTGTGAGGGAGGAATTGCGTGGGGACTTCAGCACAATTCTCATTAATGCTATGTACTGTTACTCTTTTCTGATCTGGCCACTTTTCCTGCAACAGTTGTTGGGAACACAGAGGGGAAGTTGCTGCAGATAACATCTAAGTTGCTCGTTACATGTGACTAAATAAAAAGCTGAGACTGACCATAGAATATTCTTAGGAGAATTGAAAAATGGCTCTACAGGAAATTAAAAAGGTCAACTGCCTAAACTTCTATTACAGAGCCTTGCCTCTTGCCTTGGAGGAACGTTTCTGAGTGGTGTTTTTAGGCGACTTTCCAAAGATCTGCGCCACTGCAGAGGAGGACTTCCTGACCTGGTTGTGTGGAGTAGTCACAGTAATCACTTTAAGGTATATCGGGAGATCATGGAAATAGTGCTCAGCTGATCCTGTCTAAGGATAGGTATAAAAACTTCCAGGTGTTAGTCCATATAAATTATATTTTTCCTGTTGTGGTGGAGCTAAATGTGCTGCTCATTTGCCCAGCAGCTGTGTGGCAAACAGTGGTTGATTGCTTATCTGCTATCTTATCACACCTTTTGGCGTGGCTTTAATGGACGTAAGAACCAGCAAGAGGTGGCTAGGTATTGTTGTAGAATAGGTCTTTTTGGTTAAAACTACTGTAAAGCAATTGTTACCACTCAGTCAGCTATACAGATTCTGACTTGTTTGCCAGGAGTGCTAAAGTCACCTCTTACACAAAAACTTGAATATATGAGACAACTACAGAACGCTCTCTCTCCGCTACAGAAATTGAGTAAACAGTCATGGTTCGTGTCTTGCATGGTAGTGGAGTAGGTGCTAGAAGACTATTGCACAGCTCAGCTGCTGGAGCATCTTGTTAAGTGTTTGTAAAATACAGCTGAACAGCAGAAATTAGTTCTCTAGAACAGCTGATGTAATCTACTTTAAGTTGCTGTCAGTATAAGCTGGAACTGTGTTACTGGAGATGAATGATGGATAAGGTTGTAGATGATCAGTTTCTGAATATGTGGTATCTTCATTCACCAGTGCCTCTGGCTGTGTTTTGGTGAATAATTACTATATAAAATTTCATTCTCTTACAGTTCAACTTAGCGACCTGGGTTAATCATTTAGCACCCATTGGTCTTCTGTTGTGTTAAATCTGTAACGTTTTTGTTGCAAATAACAACCATAAAAGAAAGAATTCTTGTATGTCTGTGGGAACAAATGATTTTTCAGTTCCTCCACATAAACAAACAATTAATCACCCACATTTCTTTGTAGCTGGTGGAAGTGAAGGGTCCCAATGATCGCCTGTCCCACAAGCAGATACTCTGGCTGAGTGAACTGAAGAAGCTGGGTGCTACAGTAGAAGTTTGTCATGTGCAAGCAGTTGGAGCTAAGAGTAAACGCCTCAGTTGAGAAAAGGTGTCTTGATCACATGGGTAACTTGGGTGTTTTAAAGGAAATGGCATGACGCACACTACTGGCTGCTGCCTATTTGAAGTGTTTTGTTCTGAACTCTGGCTTCTTGGAGCACAAAACATTCTAAAGAATAGTTTGAGAAAACCATGATTTACTGTATGATTTACTGTATGTCACGTGTTCAGAAGAACAGAGCCTTTCTCTTCTATACACAGTTCTTAATTTAATCTGTGAAAGGTAATCTAGGATCTTTGCCTTGGGAAGAGAAACAGCTGCAATCCCATTTGTACCAATGAGAACATCCTCTACAATAAAAAATGTGGGGCATCAAGTCCTGATCATTTCCACACCATCTGGGTAGCCTGAGTTCACTATGTTGTGCAAGCTTCCTGCTCAGCTCCTTCTCAGGATGTCAGGACCAGCATGGTTCTCTAATTGTCCCCACTTGGTATTATGCATTTCAATTTTTAATTTTAATATAAAACATTGGCTGGTCAATGATGGCATAGAATAAGGCATAAAACTTTTTTTTAAAGTGCTGTTTTAATTTACTGCTATATCTGAAAGGATAGCTTGTTTAATAGTCTCACATATCTGTATTATCTGTAAAAACGGGAAATATTTCTGGTAGCAGATAGGAATTTTTAAGTGTTAAGCTTGCTGCACTCATTTGAAAATGTCATTCATTATAGCCAGTTTTGCCCCACATAAATTGATGCGTGTTCTCCTTCACAAATAAGTGAGTCAATTGAAATGGAACCAAAAAGCCAAGTTCTCTTTTCAAAACACGAAAAATCCTGTGGGTTTGTCTCATCTTTAACATGTAGCCATCATCTTTTCTGTGGAGTCTTCATTCTTACACTAAGTTTTCCCGATAATAGACATTCTGCTTACCGTACAAATAGCAGACACTTTAATAAAATGTAGTGAGAAATTAAGATCAGCTGCACATTTTTTTTTCTTAATCATTTTTCTTACAGCACAGCGTCCCTGCTTTTCTTGGAAAAAAAAATACAACATTTTTTTTCGTTAGAGGAAGTGAAAGAAAACCACCTAAAGTTCACTGTGGAAAGGTACGAACTTTTATTTAGTCTAATTTACTCACATTCACAACTCAGCATCAGGATTTTATAATCTTCCTGGCACTGCTACTTTACTCAATAAATCATTATCAGGCACAAAGGTTTTAGTTTCGGTTGAAATAGTGAACTCTAAGCCATCACAGCAACAGCATTAGAAACCTACTGCCTAGAGCAATTTGAGGTACAGATTTCTGTCTCTTATGTTGGAGGCAAATTTAAGATTTCATCCTTTGCTTAACTATTTGTTAGAAATTTTTTGGTTTTAATGTTTCTCTCTGAGTGTAAGCCAAAACCTTTGCCCCACTTGCTACATCTTCATTAACAATTCAAGGCAGTTAACAGCAAAGTGGTATTGCAGGCAGGTGCACATTAAACACACGTGCAGGCCTGGGTATATGCATACACACAAACACACACTTTTCAATGCATTTCTGGAAATGAAAGGAATTTCTTTGATACATGGCAGTAAGTGGGGAATAAAGTTGTACTACCATGATTACTAAGTCTACAGTAATCTCTACCTAGCAGTAATTAATGACACTGAAGGTACACTTTAACCAGATCAGCCAGCGTTTCATATTTCCCCCCCTGCATGGTTTACAGTGTAGTTACAAAAAATCATGATTATAACAGCCAGTAACAGCCAAAATAGTGCACTTTTTTTTCAGAAACAGACAAAAAAGGTGAGCTTCTTGGTAGTTTTTGTACTCTTGCAACAACAAAATGGCATTAACAGTTTCTTGTTTTGAAATGGTGAAGAGAAATTATAATTTGAAAATGTGTACATAAATATACACACACACAAAAATACACACTTGTATGTCAGTATTCTGTACACAGAAGTTAAAGATAAGTACTCACACCCCAAAATTGCTTTTGAAAGCTATTAAAGATGTTCAGAGCAGTCTCTACTGACGATAAGGCAACTGTGTGGAGTGGAGAATATTTTAAAATTAACTTTTAGTACCTGTGTTTCAAAAGTAAATTAAAAAAAAAAGCTGTTTAACTTACTCAGGGGGAAGAAACACCTTTCACAGGCATGCACGCGCGCACACCCACCCAAACGTGCGCGCGCACACAGTAGTTTGTTCATGGGCAAAGCCCACGCAAACACAAGGAAGCAGAACCTTGTCTGCATTTTCTGGCAAACATGGATAAGCTGCCTTCCTTCCTGCGTCCCCTTACCCATGAATTACGGGGGTCCCCATCTCTCCTCCCCCGTGCTTATCAGCATCTCAGCCTTCGCTTGCCTAACTCCCGTTTTTGAACTTTGTAAAATTACTTTTTAAGTCTGTTTGGCAAATAGGCATTTAGAAAGGTTTTATTTTAAAGGCATTATTATTTTTAACACACACACCCCGTGCTATATATATATATAAAATACAAAGACCATCTGCAGCATCTGTACACATCTTAGAACTGAAATGTAAAAATTTCTGAAATCTCCTTACAAAGAAGTCAGTCCTGTTTAAATATAGTACCCATTTTTCCCCAAAGGGTACTAGCTTAAACGTTGTTTATTTATTTATTTTATTCCTGTGTGGAGTAATTTATTTACACATTTTTGGTACCTTTAAACCAAAAAAGTTATACCTTTAAGGAAAAAAAAAAAAAAAAAGACACCACAATTTTAACTGTAACTTAACAGAGAGGAAAAATTGGTACCAAAATACACTAAGCACACAGGTTGAGGTCTTTCATGTCAAGTATCAGGCCAGGGAAAGCAGTAAGCTAGTTTAAAAAAAAATTACAAAAGCAAACTAATACAAACATTTGAATAATGAATTGAACAAGTTAGTTGACTGCTTCAACAAGCTTGTAAATAAACACAACTAGTTTGTGGACCATGTAACATGCTCAGACCATCTTGCAGCATAATTAGGCAATTGAGGTGAATACACGTTTTTTCCTCACAAACAGTTGACCAGAAACAATCTGGCATTATGTCATAACATGCATGTGTGCGAGCGCACACACACACACGTGCACACAGCTTCTTTGCATAAAAACGGGTTTTGGGGGGTTTGGTTAGTTAAAAAAGGAAGTTTTTTCTTTTTCCTCCCTCACATCAGCTGACCTTTAAAATGAAACTGCCCACTTATCCCCACCAAACCAAACACAGTGGGAGAACGCAGCATACCCAGTGCTCCACAACACCTTTGCAGTTTAGGTAATTTTCAGTCTGGGGAAAATAGGGTCCTGTACGCACCACCCTTCTGCAGCATGAAGTTGGCACCTGTAAGACCACTCCAAATGCATATTCTGTAAAATAAATACTTGAGCAATTTTAGACATCCCAAACCCTTGTTATTGTGATTTAGGGTGTGCTGAAGACCAGTTTGGATTTACACACAAGTGAACAGTTCCAAATCCTATCCCCCTGCCTTTTTTTTTTCACTCTAATACACTGCGTATGATCATCATAAACCTTTTTTTTCATAATAACTGAGAATTACTTCATAGGCGGCCTTCAGAGCCTTAACTTGCGAGTCAGCGCCTGGAGAGGCTCAGCATTGGTTCAACAGCTTTTGCATTTTACACAGAAATCAGTTGATTATATACAATAGAGACTCACTGTTAAGAGAAGGTACTCAACAGAAGCATTCTCGTATTCTCTACCAATGCCTTAACCTGTGAGAATGACGCACCGCTATTCCCCCCCACCCCAGTATACTTCACTCTCTCTTTTTTCTCCCTATGAAACTTGAAGATTTTTCTCGCTCAGCATCCAGTGGAGAGTGGCATTGAAAAGGTTTAAGAGCAGTGAGGAAGCTGCTGGATTTAATTTCCTCAGGCTGTGCTTCTCCATTGCACTGTCCGAATGGGCTAGTGGTACATAAAAAAGAAGGCACTGCTAACCGCTCTTCTCCCAGCCCTGTTCACGAGTGACAACAGCACCAGCACCCTTCGCTGATTTGGCCACTCAGAGCATGGCCTCATTTCTGGCACCCTCTAGGGCTTATGTATGAATTCTGCTGAAAGCTCCTTCATCCTGAAACAGGGCGATGAGCAGGGTCGGTGGGGATCAGGATCTCTGCAGGGATATAATGCTGAGTATTTGAGGTGCTTAAATAAAAAAGTAAGGCTCTCACGAGACTTAAAAATGAGCTTAACCTTTGAGAGGAAAAACCTACTGTCTCCTGAGCTAGCCTTCTCTTATTTCCAGTCGTGGGGAGGGCAGAGGATGGAACCAGAACTTACCCTAACAGTCGACTGTAAAAAGGGCAGGGGTGGATGGGTGGGTAGCTGCATTGGAGTAAATCGTGCTACTGTTTCCTTCCGATTAAAGGCACTTCTAAAGCTACTACAATACCGTATATACAGTAAATGTTTTAAGGTTAACAGTGCATTGTCCTGAAGTTGATTCCTATAGCTAAAGTCAAGCTCATGACAAAGAACACAAATCTGACTGATTGTTAATGGATGTAGTTTGGGGAGAGAAAGCCAAGGGAACCCCCCCATGGATGCACGCTACATTAACACACAGGTAGGGTGTTCAAGTCACAGAACATTAGTATACATGTATGTTTGTATGTATTCTTCCTGAAAATGAAATCGGATAAAACAGTTTGTTCCCAGATTTCAGTTGTCAGTTTGTGTCCACTGCACGTAACTGCTTTGATTTGCCAAATCTGTTTTGACACGAGTAACTTCAGTTACTATCTGGGAAAACAGGTATTTCAAACAACCCTCAATCCTGACCACACCAAGCCTTTCAATTAGCATTAGCATTCATTAGAAATGCTCCATCTCATATAATGAGCCGAACCCCCAAAATATAGAAGGAATTAGGGACCAGAAACCAGACAAGAGATGTAGATGAGAACTACTGAAGACAAAATTGTGCGATTTGAAGCATGACTCGCTTTGCTTTTAAATATTTGTGCAAAACTTACGTAATGTTTGTATATAAAAATTATTACAGCTTTCAATGCCGCATTTAGCAGTGTTAAATTAGAAAAGACAAAGTGATATGCTATATTCTCCCCAAACCTTTAAACCATCACATCATCTTAGTCTTCATTTGCAAGCGTCTCAGTGGATAGCCAGATTTTGGCACCACTTAAAAATTTACTTAAAGGTGTTCCCAGAATGCTCCGTCTGCAAAGGTTCCCTACAGGTGAAAACGGAAATGAGGAGGAGAGAAAGTCTGGAGCCCCAGAGGTGTCATTTACGCTGCTTGCTCTGAAATACATCCTGCTTTGATCCAGTTCTGGGCAGTTACCTTGCAAAAAAGAGTCGCTTTTGTACTGTCGAAGATTCCGGTTTAACATGTCTACTTCATCTGCTAGTAAAGAAACTTTATGGAAAGCAGTGATGAAGCCGCCATGATTAATCTGGGCCTCAGGAACCCAGCGGAAGTAGCACAGTTTCCAGAGTTTTATTTGTGTTCCAGAGATGTGGGGTAGAATTATGCCGTGCAAATCAACAGGCTTTGCAAACCAGTCTCTGAAGTACTGTTCCATACTGTTACTCTGACTCTCTGTTTGCTGTAAAAAGTCTGGTTTCAGTTTTAGTATCAGAGAGTTTCTTCTTGGAAGGAACTCTTGCTCACTGATGATTCCATTTTTTAATGCCGGGGGGACACCTCGCAATGTTGAGCTGTAGTTTTTCTGCAGAAAATAAATACTGGTAATTTTCCAGTTTTATGATCATTTCAACAGCAGATTTCCCTGAGCTTCTGTGATGCCTCATCCAGATAAATGATGTGACGTTTAAGCAGTTCTGCACTTATAAGCCACCACTGCATGGCTCACAGACCAAACAGTGGGGCTACTTAAAGCCTTTGAAAATAAATACTTAGGTTTTCTAGACTTTCTAAAACAATGAATAATTGACTTAATCAGTATTCACTGACAAAACTGACAACTCTGGGGGAAAGAAAGGGGCATGTCACCACTTTTCCACAGGTGAGATAATGCAGCTGTTGGCAGTGAGCTCAGGCTCACTGAGAGAATGCCCTGGAATGCAAGGCTCAACAACTGCAGTCTTTACTTCTATGGAAATTCATTTTTGCACTTTTTCTTTAGGCTGTGAAGGTAAGAGGAGTAACACTCCTATTGCTGAAGTGAGGGTGTAAAACACCACGTAACTCTACATTTTCAGGCATTAACATCTTATGGTTAAGCAGAAACAGGCCATTCACAGACAGATATCGCCATAGTTACCTTTGAGCGTTTAAAAGTTTTCACTGCTCCGTTTTGTACACAAGGTGCGCTCTTTCCAATATACAAAGGGTTGTGAAAGAGCAGGCGATCCCTGCTTGTAAACTGAAGAGACCAGTCCCAAACACAAGGAAATTTGAGGCCTTTCTCATCACCCAGCTGAATATTTTTGCTTATGGCAAATTCCTGCAAGAAGTAACATTCAGGTATATTACAAATCAAACAAAATAAGCCAATTCACAAATCTAGACTATAAAACAGTGCATAATTACTGGGTGAAGATGGGCAGAGACATAATTTAAGGTGGCTGCAGATCAAAGCAACAGAGCAGCAAGACAGTCTGCTGCTGGAGAAAACAGCTGTACCCTGCTTTTCATTTGTGCAGTGGAGATGCAGGACTAATGCTTACTTAGCAAAAATTACTTTTCAATTACATCAAATGGCTTGTTTGTTTACTCTAAAACCCCAAACTCTTATTCTGAGAGTACACTAATGGTCTCTCAGTGCTCTACTTCTTCGTAAGGTTGCTACCCACAACTTTAATCGGAAGCTGCTTAACAAAACTTGCTCATTTGTACTTTTATCCACCATCAAATGCTGTCTATACAGAGTTCTTATCAACTCTAGTTTTCAAAAATAAATTCAAGTGTTTGGTTTTCTAAATATCTTGATATAAACATTCACTGTGCATTAGTATTTGGACTTTACATATTCTTTTCCAACTTTTTCAACTATTTAAACAATTACGTCAAAAGACTTCAAAGTTTGCCTGAAACGTGAGAGTCTATTTATTGCCTGACATTCTACTTTATCAATTCCAGACATAAATCTGTTTCTTAGAAGAGTAATATATACTAACAATAATGTACAATAACAAAGCTTTTTAGAAAAAATAAAAAAAAATTCAGTACACTTTCTTCTTCAACATTCCGTTGCTGTCTATGAACAGTAGCTCATGTGAAAGGACATTCTGATCATATTCATCTGGAGAGCTAAATACTTTGCTCCAGAGTGTGAAATTTTGAAAAACACTACGGAATACCATTTAGTTTAGATGATGTTATTTCTGGAACAGCAAGCTGAAGTCTCTTATTTGAAAAGTAGGTGTAACACTTCATACTCACGGTGCTTTCCTTTACTCGTTGGTGTGGGCAATTGAAAAGGAAAGTGCCAAACAATGAGATACGTGCACTGTCGTACAATATGGTCAAGTACATTTCAGAAAACTCAAAGGCTGCTGGGTATTGTTCTAGCAGCTGCCAAACACAGTCGAGGAACATCAAGAACAAAGGGGACTGGAAAGAGAAACAGGGAATTACTGGATTTAGCAAAAGCTTTTCCCAAGTCACACCATTTTCTTTGCACTTAGTGCTCCCTCAGGGTATTTAGCTGTATCTCTGGTACACTCCTCAACAGGGTGAACTATCTGGAGGATTATATTTGTTATGATTTTATGCAACTGTAATACCCTGTATTCCTATTTAGCCACTTCCACAAGCAACTATGTCAATCGACTTTCTCAGTGTTACCTTTCCACAGCTTCCCCTTCTCTTTAAGAAGCCAATCAGTTATTTCCTGGGCTCTCTTCTTACTCATGTAGCTGCAAGAATGCTTTCTGTTATCTTGTATGTCCCTCATAATTTCCAAATTAGTCCTTGTATGAACCTTACTACTTGGCCTTATTTTCACAATGTATATACTTCCTTCTTGTGAAATACCTCGAGCTTGTGATTCAGCCACATTGACTACTCACTACACTTTCTTGCTATTTCCAGAGTGGCCCATGAATGGCAAAAGTATAAACTATAATTTATATAAAGTTTTAAAAATACCTTCTCTTCCCAGTTTCACTCTTCCATATATCCTTTGCTAGGGCCAAGGTGTCTGCTTTCTCATCATTTCTCCCTTGATATTTCAGTTTCTTTACCCCTTTGTGTATTTTTCTTGCTTAGTGCTCAGTGTCCTCAGTCTATCTGTTGGTTCCACCCTCTGGAGATACTGTTTTTCTATTACTCCTGGGCTATGTTCCTGAAACAGACTGCTAACCTAGGTCCCTCTATTTTTTTTTACTGCAATTACAAGTCTCTCCTTTGCAATGAGGAGCCCAAATAACTTTAAGATTAGCTGGAAATACTGAAAATCAAGCACTGTGCTGCCCTCTATTAATCTGTTTGGCAGCTGCGTATCAGCATTCATAAAGCTCCAGTGCTTCTCTATCAGCTCAATACTTCGAAAAGTACTGCATATTGATATGACTTGGCATTCCAAAAAAATGGGGATGAAAACAGATACCCTTGGTAAAACAACCCTCTCCCAACACACTCCTAAACCCCTTTTATTTTAATTTAAACTGTGGGATGTGCTAGCATTTTTAGCAGTATGACCTCTTCATGTGTAACACTGCAGCAACATAAAAACCCAGCAACATTTGATTTCACCCCGTGTTTCAGTGATTCTCACATGGCTACAATGGATAAAGAATATTTATCTCTACCCTGGACAAAGACTCATTTTCTCTGACATAAGCTTCATGAGATTTGAAAGTATGAAAAATATTTGTACTTTAAGATTTCTGTGTGAATAAATGCTCAGGATGATATTGACCAGATACTGTTACACATACAAATACAATTTACTTTTACCTCTTTGTCAGATCTCTTTAAGTGGTTACACCTATCTAAAAATTGATATCCTGCCATGACCCATTCCTTCTGTATCAAGCTTTGAAATCCAACAATTGTTCGAAAATAGGGATCCAACATGACTTGAATGAGAGAAGCAGCAAGACAGCTCAGGTCCCGGCCCTCCTCCTCTGTGAATAACATACAGAATGTATGAAATATATAAGATATATATATACACATATACAGATTTAGATCTCAAAGAGCAAAAAGTGGCAATTGGGTTTAGTTTTGAATTTAAATTTGAAAGAACTTACAATTAAAAAAAATTATTTGAATTTCCTTTCTAACATGCTTTTTGTTGCTGTAATTGTTCTCACAGTTTCAAAAAAAGCTAGATAAAAAACACCTTTTTTCTTCTTCTTTTTTTTTTTTTTTAACTGAGACATACCCTATAGTAAAGGTTCCTGCTGCAGTATACAGCACAGCAATGCATTCATAAAGAACCAAAATACCCACTGGAAAGTCTGGTATTTACAAGATATGCTGAGAAGGAGGGTGATCATGTTGTTGGAAAGTTTTAACATGTTTTCTACCCTGAAGCAGTTTTTGGAAAACTAATGAGCCAAAATGGGGAAGGCGTCATATATGAGCTGAATGGGTCTTGTAAAAATTATCTAAGTATCAGCAAGTTTTCAGTGTATTTTTTTCTAGAACATCTGTTTGCATTTATACTAGCTGTTAGCATTTCACTAACATTGGTTGCTGTTGTATATGAGACCTCTGAATAAAACTGATATTGTTTATGCAAGGAATATTAGCCCAATCAACACAGTATAAAAGTTCACCCTGCAGTTTTGATTCCATCATATCATTATCAGAGGAAAAACAAAAAGACTCAAAGTGAAGTAGCCCTTTGATGGTATGGACTATACTACAGTCCAGATACATAATAAAATTATCTTCCTTTCCAGTTCCTCAAATGCTTAAAATATTTAGAACCAATGGGTTTTATGTGTACAGATTGCAGTTTATTTTATCTAAATGTGTTCACCTACATTATCTCATTAACGCTAAGAATCATGGGCATGCTATATGGTTGTATTACCTTGCAGAACCACAGAAACATGCTTACACTCCATCATATATACAAGCTCAGCAGAATGCTTAAGAAACGATCTAGACAGGAAAAGAAAGTGATACAACAATTATTATTATAGGTTCACACTCCAGAAGAAAAAAATATTAGTCATATCTGTATTTACCTAGTTCGTTAATTAAAATAGCAAATCGTTCAACTGATTCACTGCTTACTTACACTGGTGGAAGTTTTTCACATCTCATGAACCAACATTTTATTAATGGTACAAACCTGATATACTCCAACCAGTGAGTATTTTCCAGTGAGGACAGCCACTTCTCTTCTGTTTCTTCAAAGGGCTCTGCAACAGGGAAAGCAGTAACATTGCAGAACAACTTCAAAGAACTATTCCTGTTAGCCAGATCCACTAGAACTGTTGTATTTCACGAAAATAACTACCATGAAAGAAGGACAGTTCAGCCTACCATTAACACACAGCTGTTTGAGTTTGATATGTGCAGCCTGGATTTCCTGGATGTTGGGGAGACACTTGTCCAGATCAGATTTGTAAACGTCACTTCTCAGGGGATGGCTTCGAGTTATTGCATTACAAATCCTAAGTTGTTTAAAAAAAAAAGAAAAACCAGCCATTTTATTATTGGAGAGGGGAGAGAGTCTTTCACGAAACATTCCAAAGTCTGTAACTGCAAAGCACTAAAAACATGGAAAACATGCACCTTTTTAAAAGAAAAAGTTCTAGTTTATATTTAGGAGATATATTGCTCCTGCTGCAATGCTATTGGCTCAAATATTTTTGATACCTGCAAGTTAGAAAACAAAAAATGGAAAGGCTGGACCACTAGAACACTTTTGGGAAGTGAAAACCTGAGACAGAGTTACAGGTTAAACAGCTCTATTCAATTTTTAATTTTCCACAATTTTTAGAAAGATTTATTCATGCTAAACAAACAGAACATATGTAAAGTATATAAAGCCAGGAAATTTGACAGGGTTTCATATAAAACTCAGAGCTCCAGCCTAACACACACAATGCAAGATCTACAAAAAGTCTCTGTGTGTATTGTGGCACTAAATCTGTAAAACTGTAAATGCCATAAACAAATAATTTTTCTGTGTTTCTCTGAAGCAGGTAAGAAATTCTCCATGAACATTAGTTTTAATACAGTATCATCAATATTGATCCAATCCTTTTATCAATAAATTCTGTTGCCTGAAAGACTAGCTACCTAAAAAATAAACATCCCTTAGAACTTGAAAAATTATTCAGTATCCCATCTGAAGCGGACCTTGAACAGAAATTGCGCCAGAATTGTATTCAGAGGACAGTTTCTCAAAAGCTATTCCACTGCAACATTAAGAACAACTACGAACTCAGTTACAAAATGCTGCTGTGTATTACACACAATCACCACTTACTTTATACTGTGTCTGCTTAAAGAATAACATCAACTAATTGTTTACCTTTGATCAATTCTTCTTTGTTGCAATACATCTTTAATGTTGGCCATTCTTACCAGGGCACTCCCATTAGGATGATTCCAGGACCATAACTAATATGGGAAAAACAAAAAAACAAGAGCAGGTTTGTTATTCCATAGATTTTTTTTTCTTAATGCTGCACATAAAGCTATGTTAATTGGCATACATATCTTTAATATTAATATTGTACGATGATCAAGAACAGTAACAGAATAAATACTATACTTACTGGCATTCGTCTCCCAATAAAAGAGTAGGAGTATAGCTTAAGGTCTTGATCTGCTAAGGAAGATGGGACCACAAAGTATTCCGGAAGGCTTGGGGAAAAAATACAATACAAAAGGTTACTTTTCCCTAAGTATTTTATCAGCTTTTCTCTTGTTGCAATGCTGTCTTGCCAGCTCTGTTAAACTATAATGCACCAAACCTTAATACCACAATGCTAACTGGTTGTCCTGTACGACTCTTAGATGTCCTTGCTGCAGCTCAGATGTATTTGTTCACAAATGTGCAGGTTTCAGAGAGAAGTACAAGAGCATGAAAGCAACAGACGCCAGATTCTATATGCTCCTAAAATATGACATTTCCTATAAACACAACACTTGCAGGGTCTTCCAGCTGAGGGGCCCTCCGGAGAGTGGCACATTTAGGAGTTGAAGTGCACAGTTAGGTAGGATGGAGACTTTGTTAGAGGAGACAGGAAAAGACAGTTTAATTGCTTTCTTTTCTTCTATGCTTACTTGCATTATAACAGAAACTTACCAAGTAGATAACAGAAACTTACCAAGTAGATATCATATAACCTTCATTGACTGAACAAACTCTCCACTCTGATGCACCTGTCCTTTTGATTTCTCTATCCCAATCAGAGTAAGTTTCAAACAAAGGTGTCTGCTGACCACTGGCACCGCCGATACTGCCACCACCACCACCTCCTCCGGGGTCTATTCCATTCACCTTCTTTGCTAGGAAAAGAAAATTCATCAATGTGTGTTAAAAAAAAAAAAAAAAAAAACAACCAACAACAACAACAACAACATCTTCCTAATTAAAAAAGTAAGCCATTAGCATCAGGACTGATCTTACCTATTTTTGTATTAAAATAGATCTGTGGTTTAATGACAGCTTGGCAATACATGAAGATGCAAATGTATTTTTTTCCTGCAATTTCAACAGAGAAGCAACATAAAGCTGGTACGTTGTGCTGCTTGGTAGAAAGCAGGACACACTAATGCTCAGGAACAAAGGTCATCTTCAGTCACAGGATTTGTCTCTTTAACATGCCGAAGTTACTAGTGACTTAAAAACATCTAGCCTTTGTACGCTACCCTTTAACTGTCTTCTGAGTAAAGTAAAATAAATAGTACATAATTCCAACAGCTTTTCCTTATAAATTACTGCTGCATTAACAGAAAAGAAAATCAGTTGAAGGCTATGGCCAAAAACTGTTTGATAATGTATATTTCCTAATATATCTGCTATATATATATATGAGTGTATACACACATACATATACATATATATATATCTCCAGACAAAAAATGGCCATCTTGTGGCTAAGGACCAAGAAAATTATATGCTCTGTTACTAATACAGAAGATCCCCTTTGCTGATCATTCTTTAGGTGCCAAGGAGGCAGTCAGCTGTGTTAAAGGAGATTGCATTTTGTTTCTTGATACTTGGGAGTGAATTTTTAGATGAAGGTGAAATAAACTGAGACTCAACCTAGTTATCTCTACCAGGAAAGCTCCTAGCTTTAGCAAGAGTTGTGAAGATGTAAACAAAGATGTAAATTCTATCCAAACAAAGCACAATAGAGGGTTAGGGCTCTACTATCATCTCAGTGACTGTGTATTTTCTACTTTCTGTATCTATCAACTTAATTACTCAGACTACTTTCTATGGTTTTCAGAAGAAAACTATACTGAACTCAGAATGAAGGAGTTGTTCAAACATAGTATGCAGAGAAATCCTTACTAGAAGATAATGTTAGAATTTTACTGTTTAATGGCAGGATATATAGTTATCACACATATCCTGGGAAAAAATAATGTACATAAACACCAGAGCAATGCAGGCTCTTTATGTTCCCCAAGAAGCACAATGACAGTATTTCAACTTCCACTTTATCAGGACTATCAAGGATAGAGAGTTATAAAATACAGTGCTGGAACTGTAAGAGCAAAGCCAGAGATCCATGCGACAAACGCCAGGGTTCACTTTACTATGTGGCGTCCTTTAAGTTAAAAACAGTAACAACCACCAAAGTATTTCAAGCTTTTTCCTCCAGCAACTACAGCATAGCAGAACAACCAGCTTTTGCCATTCTGATCTGCTGCTCCGGAGGAACAACGTTTTTTACCCACCTTATGTAATTCTTCCCCTAGATTTTTTTCCATATAGCAAATAGTATTTTAAGGACAGAGTAAAGGCAACTTTGTGACAGACCAGTATTCTGTTGTTCACACTCCACTTTAACATTTTATTCTCATTTTGTCTGCAAATTGGCTTCCTCCCTAGTACTTTATAACACTAACATACATGGACCTTAATAACCACCTGAGATTTATCAGGTAAGAAATTGTGTGTAATTATGTGTGCAACATAATCACATGCACGATTATTCTTGTGCATGCACATGGCAGTCATGTAGGCACCTGCAAGAAAAATGTGCGTTTTTGTACAAATTTGAATGCCTGAGCTCATAATTCCACAACCTTCAGATTTTGTAACAGGCAGATCAGTGTTTTCTAATGCCAGCTGCTGAGTAAATATTCAGTACCACAGAACTACACCGATGGCACTTCCACTATTTGGAGGCTTGTAATGCTAGAACTGATGGTTTTCAGCTGTGTATTGGCTGGGGAACACTGAGCAGTGACCGCACAGCATTACACTAGAAATCAAGTTCCAAAGGCATCTTTTTCAGGCTTACCTAACTGACAGGGTTCAGTTGGAGATTGGCCTTGAGCAGAGAGGGTGTGCTCCAACTCAGCAGGGGTGGTGGAGATTTTGAGTGGGAAGAACTGCCTAGTAAGCCTCTAGGAAAGAAGGTATGGAGTCCCAAGCTGCACAAATCCTCCTGCAATACCACCAGAAGAGAAACTTATTCCCAAAAGAAGGGCAGGTAAATGAGCCTGCCTGATGGGAGATTAGCTAGGTACCTAAAGTACCAGTATAGACCAATACACCGATAGGAGGATCGAAGTGTGAATTGAGAAGTATGAGTATTCATGCTGACATTAGTAGCTTTGTTTCAGACAGGAAAGATATTTCTTTTGGTCTTTAAAGTCTATCACAATGACTGACTTACATCCGAAAGTAAGAGGTTGGCTGCAGGACAAGCGAATTTAATTACCCCTAGAGAAAGCCTCAAATGCTTTTTTTTTTTGCTATTGTTTCTGGATAGAAGTCTTACTAAACTTACATATTGTGGAATAGAAGAAAACTATCAAAGTATTTTCATACTTACCTGGATTATGATATATTTCCCCAACATACTCAAACGCAAAGAGAAGCTGAAGATCTGTTGGCTGAGAATAATGAGCTATTGCAAGGCACACCTAGGAAAGAAAGATTTATTACTTCTATTATTTATATACATAAAATTTATTGCCCGTGATTATGGCAATGTTAACTTTGCAGAGCACAGCTAAAACCAGTCTTCTGATGTTCTTTTTCCATATTTGATTTGAAGGGAAAACAAGAGGTTGCTTGTTGAAGGCTTCTAGGACCTATGTCAATCCTGCATCTCATTAAGTTGTGTTACCAAATTATGAAAGGTCCTGATGAATGTAAGTAAAAAGTAAATCATTTGGTAATAAAGAACAGCTTTTTCCCTAAGCTACTTGCAAATAAATAATTCATGGTGGGAGATGTTTTCTTGATGTTAGTCACTTGCGGTTTGTCAGCTGAATGGGAGGCTGAAGATTCTCCATCAATCTCCAATTTCAATAGAAACTGAATTTTTACAGTAGGCCTGTTTGTCAACTATGGGGGATCTACCATTAATCAAACATCCCAGTAATCAACTGCTTCCCACTCCCTAGCTGATGAGAACTGAAACATTAGCCAACTGAAACATCAGCCAACTGAAACATCAGCAAGATGTCAGCTTCAATAAATTTTGGCCTAGCCCATATAGGTTCAGTCTCAGATGACTCGTTTTCATTCACAACAGAAATCTGCCCATCACTTCTAGATGCCTGTGGGTTTAGCAAGATCCAGTGCTGTCTCTGACAACATGATGCAGTCATCAGGTTTGACCAGGCTGAGTCACATGCTCTGCCCTGGGAACAGACATTCAGCAGAGATTTCAAAGAAGAGATGCATCCTCAGAACAGCAGAGATTAACCTGGGGCACAAGGAAGAGTCTTGACTAAGCTTTCACGTTCCTTGCAATAGTCTCAGGACCAGCATCACATAAGCAACTGGTTCTCTATCCAAGTAGATGGTTCTTTTCGGTAGAGCTCTCATATTGTTAAAAATAAGAGTGTAGCACGTGGTTTAAGATTAGATACTAGATGTCCAATGCAGTCAAATTTTGCTATCTGCTGTCTCTTTAAAGGTTGATATTTACCAGTAAGTGAAAAGATTTGGAAAAAACAGTTAACACTAGAAGAATCAAATTCAGGAAGAAAAAAAACTTTCAAATACATTTTTGTGCTGTTATTCTCCAAATTTCACGATTTGACTTGGCATCTTTAGCTTTGCCTCCTTCTCTCAGTATTTGTTCCTCCATTTCACTAAAATGTGCCTGCCTTATCTCTAAAGAAAATACTTAATGAAAAGGAGGTTATAAAACACAAAACTCTATTCTACATGTTCAGATACAGAAATTTCACATGCCAAAGTTTTTAATTAGGGACAAAGATATAGTCTAAGTTGACATTATTACCACCTAAAAACTTTGCTACTCCTTTTGCTTCCTTCCTTTCAACTCTGTGACTTTTTTTTTTTTTTTAAATATTTGGCAATGTGGACACAATTTATTCACTGTTTAGCAGTCTTGGACATTATTTTTGAAAAATATTCTGTGCTTCCAATAAACTGTTTTCTGTTAGTGAAGGAAAGTTTTCTGATTATCAGAGACATAAAAGAAAGATTTTCATGATATACAACTGAAGGAATACTGCTGGCATCATCGTGCTACAGGAAAAGCATAAATGAACTCTTAAGTTAAGTTCTCCATGGAGAAAGTTACTGTATTTTTACTAGCTTGTATGCAACATGTATGCAGCATTGTGGAACCTTCACCATATTTTCATTTACTTTGGCTTTTGATTGGGACATTTCCCACTATTTATAAAACCAGTAATGACTATAAACTAAACTTGAGTTGAATATGCATTTTCACAAACTCCCCAACAAAAAATTCCAGTTGAGTCTTAGAAGAACGGTTGCTTTGACTTTCCTCCCCCACACTTTCACTTCTACAATGGAACTGCAATGCAAAATAGAGGACAGGGCATTCCTGAGAAAGAAACAGTAGAAGTGTTACAGGGAAATGGACTAGCATGACTTTTCAAATGAATGTGTATATGCTGATTTCCAGAATTTGGTAAAACTGCTAATAGCTATCATGAAGTAACTGGAAGCCATGCACATTTTAATACATCTTGCAATTTAAAAAGCTGAAGAACCATAAGACAGTAACAGCCATTCCATAATACTTGGTATTTTCTAACAGACTGCTTTTGTCTATCAGTGACAATGAAGCAAAATGGAAATCTGCATACATATACATTTTGACTTCCATTTTTCTCATTAACTTTTCATTAGAGTAACTGATGTTAACAGAACTACTCCCAGTCTTCGTTTATGGGCATGAAGGATGAAAGCCTTTTGCTATGCTGATCAACTCTCAAGACTTGGGGATGAACTGCAAGACATTAAAAGATTCCATTGTGCTGCCAAATAATACAATAGAAATACAGTAAAAACTATTTTTAAAAGCAGCATCTAAAATATCTTTCTTTTATTTAAAAAAGATAATGTGTGTGGCATGTTAAGAGGGGTAAAATTCTTGGGGGAAATGGTACACATTCAGATCCGGTTCACAACAAACATGAGACCACAGCTGTGCTCTTGAACCCAGCTGCTGAAAAATGTTCCTGGGTGGTCTACAGAATAGACACAACTCACAGCACCAGCTACTGCATGGGTGAAACAGTCCACCTGTAGATTACCGCACAGGCTCAGGAGCCCTACTTCTATTAATAAAAAAAATGAGTATCTATACTGCTTTCTTCATTTTACATTTTTTAAAAATTCCAGTCATATACTAAACAATATTAAAGACATACTTATTTTCCTTCTATTCCTCACTAAATTCATATAGTAGTTTTATTGTCTGCAAGTTTCAAAAGACAAGCAAGTTCCACAGATCTCAGCAGATTATCACCATAAGCAGAAAGCTCTTAAATGGGAAGACAAACATGTTTTACAGGAAGTGTTCTCATATCAAACTGAAAAATGTTTGGTATTTTTGCCAACTTACAATTGTGTAAAGCTGAAGATACTTAGGCTCAGTCAACAAGAGAATAGGCTGCTTGTTGGAAAGTTCATTTATTAAAAACAGTAAACACAATGGGTTTAATTATTTCACAGTACAAAGGCAGTTTCCCTATGTCAGCGTTCCCTGCACAACCCCTTTCTGCCAAGAAATAAATGATACTTGCAGGGCAAACCCATCTCTTCTTCAACAGGAATTTTACCAAGGACACGAGCTTCAAGATATTGCTAATGCTCTTCAGAAAATCTTTTGGAATACTCTTATTTAAGATGTGCTGTGTTAGCTTAGCCCTGCATTTCACCTCCTTCCCTACAACAGACTGTCTTATGAACTCACTGGAAGCATACTATTTCTCCTCACAACCGCGATTCCTATTCTGAATAGACACCTGTAATGGAAATTCATGCAACCAGGGCCAGATCAAGTCCCAAGGACAGAATTTTTGATTTTCCTGACTAGCAAGTCTTCTTGGAACAACAAGCTTTCAGATAAGAAGACTTTCAGCCCTAGCGATCATGAACATTCTCCTAGCTGCTAAACTTCGAGTAACAGCTATACAAACTACTTATTTTGGTTTGCATACAAGTACTCTGTATAAAAAGGAAACAGTAGAAGGGCTTCAGACGCTGAAATAACTTTATACATAGCAGAATCCTCATTTACACAAGCATACAATTGAATTCTCAGTACACATTTCCTAAGTCTTAAGAGAAATATTAAAATATACTGCTGCTTTTTAACATACCATTAGATGACATGACTTGTGAAAAAAAGCTTCCTTCACCCCTCCCCAAAGACCATAAAAATACAATAATTTCTCATCCATTCCCAGTGTCTTCAGATATTACACTCTAGGATTGACACAAACAATTTGAGCAAGGTAATACAGAAGTTTTGGGGAAAAAAAGAAAACATTAGAAAGGGTCAGGATCATTTGTCCAGAACTCTCAGAGTTTCATACTATTCCTTCTAACAATTAGGAAAAAATTGTTCCACTCCATCCCAAGTGATATGACATGTGACGAGGCTAGCTTTGATTGCACATGAAACATGATTTAAGGTGGTATTCCTTCTGTTTGGATAAAGCATGCGTTTCTGAAACGGATCTCATATTCATTTTAAAAAGCTTCCTGAAGGAAAAGAGTCGAGGGAGTTCTAGAAGAGAAAGGGACTGCAAAAATGGAGATACATTTAGGATATAAATTTAGGAGATTATAGGGTGTGTGCCATTCTGGTACACTGCCAAGACTCATTTGCATGGCAAGGCAGCACACTTTCCATCACTTAACAGTCATAAGATCTAAAGCTTCACCTTCTCGCACATTCTAATTTCTTAGTCTAACATCAAGTACTGCAGTGGCTAGCAACTAGCAGGATTTTTCAGTTTGACCTGTATGTTGTGATTTTTGGAACAAAATTATTCATTTTCCTTTAAGGAAGGTGAAATGCTTCTTCTTTCACATTGCCTAACTTAAGACTTCCCCAGCTTGCTTACCCTTGCTTCCCCATCCTCCACTTCCTCCCACACCCATCTGGCTTTCCTTCCTCTGGAGAGCTCTATAGCTTTATTTTTGAGATAAAATGGAATCCAACTGCTAAATGGCGAGGAATGCGAGTTTCCATCCCCTCTGTTATTCCTTAACTCCTGTTTCCCAAAATCCATTGATAAAAACAAGAAAGGAAATAAAGGAAATATTTACTTGACTGATTAATGTTGGGATAGTATTAGCATGTATTGACTGCATCTAATGTTGAAGGTATGTTTCTAATAGAACTGATTTTTAAGCTTCTTCATATTTTACCCCCAAATGAATTAATTCACCTCAAAATCTGTTGTGTTCTTCCACTTTATTTCTGCTTTAAGGTGGAGAAAAAAAACTCTGAAAGTTCTACCATTATTACCCAAACATCACTTATATATTTATGTAATCAAATAAAACAGACTGTCCACATCTGACGTCTGACTGCTTTTAAACTTGGGTTCTTCTTTTCACTTACCAAAACCAGAATACTCTCTATTCTAGTAAAGCAGCCTAGTTAGTGGGAGTTATTCTCCCTTTTGCCTTGTTCTGCAAATCTAGCTACTTCCTAAGGAACAGATTACATTCTCTTTGCCAACACCAATTTATGTAACTGAATGCTGATGAGTATTTCCATTACATTCAAGGAACTGTGCTTGAAACAAATTACTTAACCATGTAAAGTTAGTATCTGTTCTCCTTGTAACTATTCCACACATTTAAAGCTTATTTTTAAAATAAAGTGTTCTGCTTTTAACTATAGCTCTGAACAGAACATTTGGTAGCCCCTGGTACAGACTAAGTTAAATGCACGAATACTCCCATAGTTTGAAGTGTACATTGCAGTAGGTAGATATTTCATTTTGACCTAGGCGTTTCATTTATAGGATGATACTCCTCTTTATTACCAGAATTACATTTAGGTAGAGATAAATCTTCCTGTTCTGATTAGTACACCTGATACTATTTATGTAAAGTTTGCCAGAGGAAGCTATTTATGATTTCTAAAGGACTGACATGGAGGTCTCTTGCTTTACAGAACAGGGACTGTAATACTAATTTTAACACCACTTTCACTTCCGCTTATTTTAAAGCTAACAAGTGGAAAGAAACCCTCTTATTCAAAAACCTTGAGAATCAGAAATATTTCAGACATGATTATAGTTAAATTACAGCCCCCACAACTTTCTGATGACAACAGCAGAAATGCTGAGTTCTGCAGCTTCTCAACATTGAACACCCTAGAAAACCAGTTTCTTTTTTTTAAACTCAGAAGGTTTTCATATCTAGCTCCAAAATTAGCATAATCAAATTTTTGAGGAAAAAAATACAGCTGACAACTATTTTGATTTTTTTTTCTACAAGAGATGACTGGAAATTGTGCCCCCAGGTAAGAGGGGTGAGGAGAAGCTGCAGAGTGTCCACTGGTCAGCTACCAAGAGGATCATGGTGCTAAAAAGCATCTTCTGAAGAGCGGCTGAAGAAACTGAGCTCGTTCAGCTGTGCAACAATGACACTGCAGTGTGATCTAACAGCTGCCTAGAGCTACCGGAAGGTATTTACAAGCTCTTCTCAGTCTTGACACATGACTGAAGGGGCAGCAGCCAGATACTGTATCTTGCATTGCTGAAGCTGGACATCAGCAAAAACAAGCAGCACTGGAACAGGTTACCCAAGACACAACTAGACAAACCTGCAGCTAACCTGATCTAATGCTGACAGCTCTGTAGAGACACGTGGCCTAAAGGTCCACCTCCAGAGTCCCACCTCCAGAGGCCCTTCCAACCCAGCACCTCTGACTCCATGGCCACTTCTCTACTACAGTGTTTTCCAGGCTGGAAGACATCACTAGCACACCCAGCCAAAGAGAACTGGAAGAATTCACTCTCATCAGAACTCAGTTATACTTTGATTTTAAGTTTTGGTCCTTCTTACAAAAGTTATGCATATACTGCTGGTTTCCATGTACACAACTACCAATACTTTCAAGCACAAATTGCTGCATGTAAATATGTATTAAAGAGGCCTTTCAATATTATAAGGAGGTCTGACCACCTTCCCGTTTGTTTTTAAACTTCAGAACAACCTTGCTAATATGTACTACTTGAAGGGCAGGAACAGAAACCAGATAAAATCTTTCAAGAGCATGGTGCTAGCATGCCATTTAAATGCCAGAAAGAACAAAACAATTCTATTCAATATGCTACGTTAGACCATTCTACTTGTGTTTACCAAAATAATACAAGTGAAATCCTGACAGAGAAACCCGATCTAAGGACCTTGTGGCTTTAAGCAATTTTATTTTAATGTTAACAGAATAATGTTGTTATGGAAACATTAGATTATGTTAACAGAACTTTATCTCCCTTCAGTGAAAGTGTGCTTCGGTAATACACCCAAACATCAAAGTTGCAGTAACCTACTGGATGCATCAATACTGTGGTAGTAGCCACACAACTGATAGTAAGATGCGTACAAGTTTTCCTGCAGTCCTCCATTCTGATATTTGTAAATGGGAACTGTTTTTGGTCACCACCAGTACTATCTGTATAAGTATGCAGATTCAGATCCCTCTGGATCTCTAAAACTATTCTTCCTATCAGAAATCACATTAGACCATGTAATTATAAATGCATAAAGCAAGCACCTTCATAAAAAAGTTTCACTTTTTGCTCTTGCATGAGGAAATGCAGCACAAAAAGTTTTAACGAGATGCTGAGTTTGCTCTCTCTTCCTCCCTCCTCCAGGCTAACCACTTCTTAGCTGTGGCAACCAATTACAAACAGTTGCTACAAAGATATTCCAGATAGACTGTTCCCAGGTGACTTCGGAGAAGCTGTAAAAGGGGATTTGACTGCTGAAAGACTGCCAAATATGAAAGGTTACAAACAAAGGCAGCAGGCAGGCAGGAAGGAATGCAGAAAATAACAAGGAAAGAACAGGGTGCTTCAAATTTGGGTTTCTGCTTACGGATCTCTGTAAGAGAGTAGAAGGTGAAGAAGTGATGAATTGGGCGTCATTCAGTTGGCAACTGCAAACAGATTTATGTCTGTGCAGATGGTGCTTAGGTTAAGCTCAAACTTGATCCTACTGAGAAGGGGAACTCAACCTCTGTGAGCAGATTAGGTCACCCCTTAAGAAAAGATGCTGTGCTGAGCCTGGCCACAAAGTCGTGCCATGGAGGTCAGAGGAGCTGTAACTCAAACAACATCCCAGCATTCCAGAACAAGGAAGCCAGTGAGCTAGTGTTATGTAGACTAACCACCTCTGACTAGCAGAAACTAACCTGGTAAGGTTCAAGTAAAAACAACATTGTGGGACTTTGAGACTTATGACAAGTGTTAAAATTGGGGAAGGAATGAAATTTCTAGTAGTGTACAGCAAGAGGTAACTCCTCTTGTCAAAAGGCATGCAACTCTTTCCTAAGACAGCACGGAGACAGAGCAGTTTTATGTAGATTAGACAACTTGGTTATTTCATGACCTCATCAGAGAACTTGCTGTGCAAAGCATATAAGAAGTATATACAAGATAATAAACTTTACCTATGGGTAAACTAAGGTTATCACTTACCGAAAATGTGTTAAAGTATCAAACATTTTCCATATTGAAATGTAAACATCTGTTGCACAGCTGCAACATAATACTTTGATTCCAGTCTCTAAAGTCTTGTTTCTTAGTAATTTTAAAAAGTAAACATATGACAAGAAATGCAGGTTTATCTTATATGAAAAGCAACAGTTACTATGTCACGTTAAATTTTGTATCCAATTATTTTCACTCTAAAATCTAGATACTCTCCTGCAATATAATGTGATTAATTTTCAAATCCCTCCCCCCTACCTCTCTATAAAAACTTAAAACATTATTAGCATACCTGTTGCTACATGTAATGACTGCAAGGCAAGACCTCATAAAATCATACAATACCTTTTTTGCACTTTCAGGACCTGCTTCATCGAAACGAAATCTGACAATACGGAAGTCTTTGCAATAAATGATTAATTCAGTTGGATTAAATTTAAGTTTTTGGTTGGGACCAAGAACTTTCTGTTTCCTCTTGGTGTCATTCACTGTAAAGAAAAGAAAAAGTTACTGGACTGTGTTTCATAAGTATACAGCACAAGACTGGCTCAAACACAGACACAGTAGCGCTGCTACAAGCAGTTTTTCATTTAATAGTATATTTCAACTATTCAGTTAAAGTAGAGCTTGTATAGGTCCTCCTGTTGATCAGTCTCCTCTCAAACAAGTGCCTGAATTACTGTTTCCTGTATGTCCGGATTATTTTTATGCATCAACAACTTCTTCATAAACGAGGAATTAACATGCAGTATTTCAAAGAGCAATTTTTGTTCCCAGACAGTTCACCGTATATGCTGCAACGACCTTCTGATGTAAAGTAATTGGCAGATATGCTGTTGTGTTGTTTTTTATCCCCCTCACTTGGATGTATAAGAAAGTGTTCAAGTTAATACTAAGATTAACCTGAGAATGTAAGTATAGTCAATTGCCGGCTGGCCTAGACCTGCATAGACAGGCTGTGTCTCCTGGCCTGTGTAACTCCTTTTCAGATGGAGAAAATTTAGTTTTAAAAAATAAGCATCAGAAAAGCCACAGAGATTTTATTTGTGGTAACTGGGAAAACCGGGGCACATAGTTACTGAATGATTAATTGCCATGGCTGGCTGGTTGCAGGTATCGTCTGGGTTAAGCTAAAATACTTCCAGGAAACAAAAGACAAGTGTTTTAGGACAGTATGGAAATTAAAGATTCATGCATTAAGCTCTTTATTCTCCTGGGAAAAGGATGGCTCCTTGTCTAGCCATAAACTCTCCAACAACTACTATAAACACTAAACAGTGTTATCAATACCTTATTCTTTCTATACTGCAGTTACTTCAGGCATTTCAGATGGACTAGCAATTCTTTTCAAAAAATGCCTCTAGCACCTCTCATATTCCCTATGCTTTCAGCTAGATCTTGCACCTCCTAACCCCTGGGTGAAGATCTTGTCCACAGACTGAAAGGACGAGGGGCACACCTGAAAGGAACAGCTCCTACCTGGCCTGTGTGTATGTATATATATGTGTTTAAATATACATATACACACATGTATATACACATATACAGTAAATAAATAAACAAATAAATACATCTTCAGCTGTTCACCTTGAATGTAACAACAATCAAACAACCTCTTCTGCAGGTTTGGTGAAAACTCTCAATTCCTGTTAGTAAAAGCTTATGCTTCACTAAATTTAGGGTAAGTCTGCATAACAGACTAAAACAAAAACTAATTTCCTCAAGTATGTGGCAGGAAATACTGCCATCTCCCTCTAAAGAACTTCAAACTGTAATGGAAAAGCTAAACAGAAAGGGGTCCCAGATAAGTTCTACCATTCTTCTAATGAAGCTGCAACCATTCAGGCTACTTGAAAGCTTAGTCTGGGGAAACATGCAGAAAAGAGTAACTTAGAATCTGTCAGCCCTCAAGTTTCAAAATAAAAGCTATCAGTAATCCCTTCCTGCTTAGGAAGGACACATGCGATTGTTCCCCCCCCAGCAGAATTTATTACATGAGAGTTTGTATGAGACGTTAAATGAGAAGCTTGCTACACTACATTTATAAACATCTCTCCATACAAAACAGTCATTAACAGATTTGTAATGTTTTGTCACAGCTACCCGGTAATTTTGAAAAAGGGCAATAAATGTGGGCCAGTGCAAGACCCCATAACAGGTCAATAGCATCTCTTCATTTAAAAAAAGCATTTCTTCATAACATTCTTCCTCAGACATACATTAATCTTTTCACTGCAATTAAAACCAGCTTCCAGAGTGGAAATGAATTACTGGATGACTTTGGGCACTGAAAACTTATAGGTAAGTAATGATTTAAAATTAAGTGCAGTCAGAAAACCAAGTATTTAACAGCCCTACTGTCACTAAGATCTGAAAATTTATTAGTTATATGAAATTCTTCAGTTAAAAGATGAAAAACATTCTTTTTAGCAAACTGGTTAGCCTACAGTATTCACCAAATCAAAAACTGGTTCTTCAAAATAAGTATAGTTATTTCTTCAGATTAAAATGTCTATTACCATTTGTAGATTTTGAGGACCACTGGTTACTAGCCTGGCTAAGAGTTAGACAAGATTGATAACTCAACCATTTATGTTGTGGGATATCCCAGCTATGTGTAAATTGTGTAAGTGATGTGCTTTTTGCAGTCGAGTGTATTTACATGGAAGAGATTCTTAGAATACAAAAAAGTTGCTAACAACATCTGTACTGCTATAACAGGTGTCTATCCTAGAACACCTGTTGATTCAGTACTGCGGTTAGATTTAAAACCAATATAAAGACCCAACTAAAGACCCACTTAAGTGTCAACACTTCTGCACAACCTAACAAGCAGTTAATAGCTATGAAATGAGCAAGTTTAAAGCCTGTCATCATACTTAACTATTTTTTACATACCTGTGACAATCTGCTCAATGCATGTTAGTGGGACATCATGTTCACCAAGAAGGAGGTTTTTATAATGGAATTTCTGAAACACATGAACTCATAGCCATTAATTGCAGTTCTGCAGTTCTCAACCACATGATACATAGCACAACTTTGAAGAAACAATGATAAAAATCAGGCATGCCTAGACTTTTCTGACATGTACCACCCTTGCCTATTCACAGGCAATTAGAAGTACTGAAACCAGCTTTCTTGCGTTGGTGAATGCACGCCAAACAGTTTGCGAACTCCAGTGGAATATGCAAAAAGCCCCACTATTTTCACTGAATTTACTAGCCTCAAAAATTGCTGGTAGAAATTCAACAACCTGAAATGTAAATTTTATATATATAAAATACAAAAAATAAACCATTACTGTAGTTAACTATTACTATCCTCTAAAGAAAAAATAGGAACTCAGCTTTCTCTTCGTATTATCAAACAGAATTAAACAGATTGAATATGAAGAATTATTCCTCAATGCTGGTACAGACTCCCCTGTCCAGACGACTGAGTTCTCTGAATCCACCTTGTTTATAGTATGCTGAAGGTGGTCACTTACCACTTTCACATAAAATGAAAGCAGTAACAGTCTCAATCCCAGTCAGCAAAAATTAGAGCAGGAAAATACAACTGAACAATAACAACCTTACACACGCTTAACTTTAACGTGCGCTTAAAACAACAGCCATCATTGCTTTTAGAGGAACAAGCTTTCAAAATCTTCTACTTTTGCTTACTTGAACAAAGGCCTATTTAGCTAAATTTGATAAATAAGTTTTGACAACTCCTTCATGACAAAAAAAAGTTTTTGTCATGAAGATTTAGGTTTTTTGAAGTAGCTTTTGTCAAACATACTAAACGTTACTGAAAAAGTATTTATCTCCTTTGAGAGCTTTATAAATGCCTACTTAGAGAATTATTCCTTTGAAAAGCTCAAAAATGAATGCAGATCAACCCTACTCAAAAATAACATACAGCTCACAATTTAGATTTCCAAACGGTACTGTATGCTGTGCTGTTCAAAGAAAACTGATTAAGATTTTGAATTTCAGATGTTCTGCTTTGACAAAGTCTTGGTTTCTTTCTTCCCTTTTGTTGTTGCCTCATCTGTGATGAAAGCTCATTTAACAGTTACTTTGTCCTCTGTCAGTAACGCTGATAAAACTTGGACACATTAAAGGCTTTGCTGATCTGACACTTGTGTAAGGAAAGGAA
>VXAL01001492.1:25836-39292 GCA_013399475.1 Chauna torquata | reverse complement strand
GCAAACACATTATAGACTCCATACCATTTCAAAGTTTCTACTGTGACCATCTAATGAAGGAGACCAACCACTTCATTTCACAAAACAGAAGATCCAAATATTAATAATAATAAAAAAAAATCTTAACTTGTCTGGGATAAGCTATGAAATAAAAAAGCATTCAAGCAAATATAAATGAGGACTATTAAAAAAAAAGGGAAAGAAAAAGGTAAACCTGCATATAATGCTGCTTTTTAGTTCTACAGAGTTTTCTGGAANCTGTGCTGTTCAAAGAAAACTGATTAAGATTTTGAATTTCAGATGTTCTGCTTTGACAAAGTCTTGGTTTCTTTCTTCCCTTTTGTTGTTGCCTCATCTGTGATGAAAGCTCATTTAACAGTTACTTTGTCCTCTGTCAGTAACGCTGATAAAACTTGGACACATTAAAGGCTTTGCTGATCTGACACTTGTGTAAGGAAAGGAACATTTGCAAGACCCCTCCTTAATGAAGAACATGTTTTTATTTAATTCCCGCTTTGTCTTTTATAAAACCACTTCCCAATGAAGCCTGCGTAAACAGAGGTAAATAGTGCTAGCTAAACTTCCACCTCAAGCTCACTCTGCTCTTATATTCTCAATTAAGGGATGGTATAGCAACACATTCAGAACATGACAGTTTCACCTCATCGTTCAGTCTGCTTAAACCAAAGAAGGTATCATAGTTGTACCAGTTTGAGATAGTTTTTTTGTATTCTAATTAAATCCATTTTATCTATCACATTTGTTGTCATGATATAGCAATGTGAGTAATAACAAACCTGCAGTGGCATTGGGTCATCTGTAATAAAGGAAATCTTGAAGTTAGTGCAAACCAATTTGCCCCACAGGTCATATTGACTTGTATCTGTTGCAATGCATTTTCTCACAAAATTGACTTCATTTACCACAATTTCACCTAAAACAGAAAAAGGGGAGGGAAAAAAGAGTAGCCTATATAAATCTTGAAGGTACAAGAATTCTAAGTCTTAGTTAAAAGGCAAAGCAGTTAAAAGCAAAGAACAACCCATTCTCTATACCCAGAGATGAAAATCTGCAGTTCTCCACTATTAAAAACTCATTCTTTAAAGGACAGTTGTTCAAACCAAAGGCATACATTCATGTACTTCAGCTAGTATTTAATTTAAAAAATGAAATTAGCTGGCTATTGTTAAGTACTTTAGGGACTATTATGAACTTCATGAATTCAGAAAATCAGTCTATATCTAGCTTTGCATTTATAAACAGATGTTCAGCTGATTCCATAAAAGAAAAACTGGAATGCAAACACATTATAGACTCCATACCATTTCAAAGTTTCTACTGTGACCATCTAATGAAGGAGACCAACCACTTCATTTCACAAAACAGAAGATCCAAATATTAATAATAATAAAAAAAAATCTTAACTTGTCTGGGATAAGCTATGAAATAAAAAAGCATTCAAGCAAATATAAATGAGGACTATTAAAAAAAAAGGGAAAGAAAAAGGTAAACCTGCATATAATGCTGCTTTTTAGTTCTACAGAGTTTTCTGGAAGCTAAATGATAACTCCATTCTTCATGAAGAAAACTCGGTCATTTATTTTACTCCTATATAGGGCTATCACTTCTGTCATCAGATAAACCACTTCCTTCTGCTGCTGCCTACCATAAATAGTGTGGTAGCGGAAGTGAGTTAAAGAAAAATGTACTTTTGTATTAGCTGTAGGGGCTTCTTTGGTTTTTAAACAAAGACTAAGGACTAAAGGTTGCTAAAGGCTAATCTGCTGGGCATACTTAGTCCCAGTGGCCTAATATGTCATCTCAGAATGTCCTACGCTTTGCAAGGAAACAGTCAGTTCTTTGGGCAACTATGCCAATGACAGTAATCAGTTATCTGTATGCCCAATGAGTATGGACATCGCTTTGAATAAATCTGCCATCCCTCTACTGATATAGAGGAGGTTATTGCACCCAAGTAACCGTATATTCAAAGATGTCTCCTTAGCATTCCAAACACTTGAGCACCTGACTTTGGAAATGCACCTTTTGCTAGTCTTGAGTTCCAGTCTCTGTGCATGCTCCTCATCCTAAACTATTTAGCCAAGCTGCTGTGCTAGCTCTCTTGCCCCTAATATGATTAGGCATGAGCCTGAAAATCACTAACTGTGGTCTTGAGCTGGCAGAATTATGCTGAGTATTGTAGAAGGTTGTGAGGTTCCTTCAGAGTTAGAAGATGTAAGGGGACAAGTTTCATTGACCTGTGGTTATTATATACAGGCATAGTCTAGCCTATGACAGACGTGGGACGAGTTGGGAAGATGCTCTATGGACAAGCAGAAATACTTGAGCTTAAAACTATTTTCTCACACATTAATAAACCGTGGTTAAATAAGGCTCTGAATTTGAGGGAAAAAAAGAATCTGACAGCTTCAGTACAAATAGTTAAAAGCTCAGCCAAGTCAACAGCAATTGCAAACAATGTCTTATAATGGGGTACATGAAAATGACGAGGCCTACTTCTGTTGAACACTGAAGTGAAAATATTACAATCCTTTTAGCAGAGTCTGGCCTGAAGCTTCCTAACATCCAGCATTTTTTCTAATAAGCTATTTGCCTAAATAACTGCAAAAGCACAAACTGTGTATTTAAGCAATTCCTTCTCACAGTTGGTGTTAATCTTCAACTATTCAGTGTTGAGTTCTCAGTCACATTCTGCCTGCCAAGCTTCCTCCCTCCACAAGTCAGTTCTTCCAAACCTAAATAGCTTTTATTCTTCCATCTCTGGTATATCATTGCATTTCTGATAAAAAGATATGGAGAGCCAAGTACACCATAAAATGAAAATGTCAAAGGTATTTTCCACCAAACATTATGTTTTCAATTTTTTTTTTTTTTAAAACTACTACACACTCTCGCACAGATTACTATTACCAAACTATTTCAGTACTTCATGTCTTCGATGCTACAAAAGGGTAGGGAAATAAGAGATCCATTAATGCTCTTGTGCAAACTTCTTCAATTTGGATCGACTACAGATTAAAATATGCCTGATACATCATTCTCTTCAGTAAAGCCAGTCCTTTTTATTTCCTTCCTCTGTTCCTCATAATTATGTAGCTACACTACAACATGTTAACACTAACCCTGTTCTAGTGCAACTTCATTTATTTTCATTTCTTCCAACACAAATACATTCCGGATTTTTTGGCCTTGCTTGGATCTTTTGCTTTGCACACAAGTTTACATCCCCAACAGAACTGTCAGTTTTGAACCCAAGTATTATAATAGGGCAAGACTGAGTGTATGCATACTGATTTCAGTTGAAGGATTTAAACATATTTACAATGAAGCATGAGAATGTTTGCAATGCAAATACAAAGTAAATGCAGTTTTCAAAATCCTCAACAAACTGAACTTTTTTTAAATAGCAGGTTTGGAATTTTATATTGACCCAACCTTCATCCCTCATTGGGATGCCTATAGTAAGCAATACAAAAAGGTGTAAGCCTTCCAAATCTAACACAAACTTAGGAAAGCTGCTAAACATAAGTAGTAATGTGCTGGTCTTACACAATGAAACCTTATTGTATTTGTAGTATAGAAAAATCACCTACTGAACAAGTGTCAACAACAGAGCTATTCAGAGATATTACAGTGCACATTTTTACAACGTAGCTGCTGCTTTTTTCCAGTAAACAGTCACAAGCTGTTCCAGACACGGGACAGCAGTCAACACTTCCATGTGACTTGAACAGTCAAAGAATGATCTCAGGAGACAAGTGCAGTTTGTTTAAACTCTCCGACAGGAAACCAGAAGAAAAATTGCAGGTTCCCACCCTTAAATATAAAGCCTAATCATGATTAATAAAAATATTTCTACACTGAATACATGAATCACAAAAATAACAGGAGAGACTAAAGGATTTATCCAACAAACACCTTCCATGGAAAATACAGCTTCAGAAACTGATAAACTTCAGAAAAATTCTGCTAAACTTCCCAAAAGCACGCACAATTTGACTTTTCCATATTTTAAATGTTAAGAGAATTCATGGTATATTATGTACCTAATTCACCATAACACATAACCCATTACAACGCACATAAAATTCAGAAAGCAGAGTAAGCATGCATGGGAACAGGAGGCAGCAGAGGCAAGACTAAAAAAGCTGAATCCAGTGATCATCAGCAGAATCAGTGATCAGTACACATCATGGCTGTTGCACTACAGCACTTTCTGTTTCTCCACCCTGGAGTCTGGCTAACTGAGTCTGGTCTAGCGTTCCTCATTCACTACTGCTGACAGTGATTATATGCAATTAATCAAACAGCTTATTTGTGTGAGAGAGACTCTAACAAGTTCACAATAAAAAAAAAGTTGTTTCAAGCTGTCATTTAACAATTAAAAATATGCATTAATGAGTCACTTGTATTTAGAAATATGCAAGTCTAAAACTGTTCCAAAATGATTAGCAAATAATTAACTTTTATAAGTTTCTGAGTAAGTTTTCAAAAAAAGTTGAATTAATAAGTAACTGAAATCTAGAGCATCTTCACCCATTTAGGCGCCTTTTTTCTTGTAGTTAGAATACAAAAATTGTATGGGTTTATTAGTGTGCTGTAAGCATTTAGATGTAAAAGTCTCTAATCCATTTCTACAAGGAATCTTCTGTTCAGTGTGCTCAACCACTGCTAAACTTAAGAAAAAGTATTTGTAAGCTCAAGAAATAATTTTCTCTTTTCTAATTTTCATGAACTCTTAAGATGTATTTAGAGATTAAGATACTATAAAGACAAAAAAGCTGCACAATAAATATCACCCATCTTTTTTTCCTCTACTGTTTTCCAGTACCTTCACAATTACTTAGAAAGTTTCTGTACATCTGCAGAAAGCAAAACAAAGTAAAAACAAAGTAAAAGCATTCTTCCAAAAGGACAGCTCAATACTGCGATTAGTGGGGAATAAAAAACAATTGGGATGTATTCCATTTGCGCTAATTTTGAATAGGAGAACCTCAGATTTCTGTCCAAAAACTACGCTCATAACTGTTTGCAGAGTGTTTTTTTTAAATACACAGCACCAGAAGAGCTTGCTTTGTCAATCTGATTAGAAAAATTGTTATTAAAATATCATATACAAATATTATACAGTTTTTCTAGTGTGCTAACAAACAAAAAGAAAGAGCATGACTAGCTTAGCTAAATTTCAGAAATAGTAAGGAAAAACAGCAAAAAAAGATTTTTTGGTGAAAGTCTTCAGAGAAGAACTACTCTTTTACTGTTCATGATTACAAGATTAAAAAGGGCTTTTGTCCAATAATAGATGATAGTTGTGAAACTTGCAAAAGAAACTGACCACAGGAGGAATCTGAAAACATATTGCTTTTCTTAACTAGGATGGGAAGCTCCTCAAAATCTTCCCATGCCCCCACACCCCAGTAGAAAGGCAGTGAAGGTTGCAAGAACATAAAGAAGCCAACCAACAGGAGTTCATGTGGTCAGAAGAGAACATCCAGCCATTATGAGGCAGGCTCTGACCAGCCACTAGATCCAAAGCAAACTATTGCAGCAGATTAAAAATCTGATCATGCTTACAGAATTGCTTTAATCCAGCGTAAACCTGTATTACTACTAAAACGCAAACAGATCATGTTCATTCCCATCTCAACCCTTTTGCTAGCACTACCATTTGTGAAAGACTTTGTTAGTCATATCAGAGAACTGATACACTTGAAAAATAATTCTAACCATGTATTTTTCTTCCTTTTTTTTTTGTCAATCCTGATTTCAACTAAATTAGCTCTGACCTGGTTTGTGCTACAGTTACACAAACACAAGTGTCAGCACAAAGTCGTTAATAGGAACACACACCTGTGATGATGACAAATGAAATAATAAACTCCTCTCCTTGGCATCAGTATGGATTTTTAGGCTGAATTAAAACAATCCTATCACAACAAAAAAAAGGTTTAGCAATGATTTGGTCACAGTTCTGTAACGTTAACAGTAGAGAAGCCAGCGAGGAAGGAGAGTTTTGTGTTTTGCATATTTTCAGTCTGGCTACATGAACTACAGATTCCCAAATCCCGATTTTGTTTAAACAGTATAACCAGTAACAATTTGAGATGACTGTGGTTCTCAGGTTGTTATTTTATCACTGTGTCATCAATACAAGTTACAGAGGCTGTTCTGAACTTGTAAAATACTTACTGGGACTAGTATAAATTACTCAGGGTTGGCTTAAAAGTAAGTCAATACAGAAATGTCTGTTCCTTAGAAATTAGTCTGCTAAAGACTTATTTCATTGGAAATAAATATAATTGCCATGAGAAAACCCCCCGCCCCCCCCCCCCCCCAAAAAACACCAGTATGGTCAGCTGACAATTCAAAATCTTCACTAACATTTTATCCTCTTTCTTACATGTCGCATTAATGGAACTTCTCTGCAGAACATGCATGGAAAAACATTAAAATCTTTAATTTTAAAGAGTGTTCAGACTTCCACCTTTAAGGAATGATTTCCATATTGCACTACAACTTAGCTACTACAAATACTAAATAACTTTTGTAGATGTGTACAAATACTTAAAAATATATTACTAGTCAGAAGCTCTAACAAATACATGTTATGTATTCATAACAAAGAAAGCAGAACAAACTGACTCCACCCAGTAAAATCCACTTGTAGGACAGTATCTGGAACTTAGATTTTATATGCAGAGTGCTTTGGTAGTACTTGTATGATACCATGCCTTAAGAAAAACAATAAAAAAAAGCAAAAACAGAAACAAAACAAGCATTTAACTGAATCCAAAGCATGCCTGGAAATCTACTGAGTCAAACAAACAAAAAAAGCTATAAAAGTAAAAAGCATTTACTATATACTTACCGTAAGCGATGCCTCAATTATTCTAAATATAAGTAAAATGCTTGGTTCATTTTTAAACTTCCTGCAGTATGAAAGATGACTTTGTAGAAAGCTGCTGTTTCAGTTCTCAAATCAAGAATTTATTTAAATAATTTATTTAAATAAAGCTTTTGGTAATCCTCTTGGCATAAACTAAAAAAACCCACCTACCTTAGAAAACTGTTAGGGGATTGGATTATTGTCTAAATAGTCATTCTGAAATGTTGAAAATAGCTTCATGCTCACTCGCAGCACTGATTTCTCAAAACATGTTGGAATTACAAAAGTACTTCACTTGTCTAATATCACGCACTAACTTCAAACAAAAACAGAAACTAAAAACTTTAACATTCAAATTTCTAATAAAAAACCTGAAGCAGGAAAATGCCCCTAACTGTGCAATATGATGTCTTAATCAGCTGCACAATGAGTAAGAGAGCCTCGGCTAGCAAACCACAATGCTGGAAATGAGACTCAACAGCTGAGTATGCTCTGGAAATGATCAGTACCTGACTTTATACAAGTTCAATTTAGTTACCAGCACTGACAGGCCATCACTATTCACCACCAATAGACGAATATACTTAACAGATCACGCAATACCTGTCTGAATATCAACAACTCATTCCACAAACATACATGGCAAAAGGCACTGACAGTAACAGCATTATTACTTGTACCAAGCAATTAAAAAATCCCAGTTTCCTCTTTGAGGTGTTACACCAAAGAGATCACTCCTAATACACAAGAAAAGCAAATCTGACAAATCTCTGGGGTTACGCGTTAGGGACTAAGTTAGTGAGCTTACTTTCCACCCCACTGTCGCAGTGCTGGTATCATGCACTCACACGGCAACACCACGACCTCTATTCTCCATCTCCGGGATATCAGAAAGCAAATAAAAATGCCAAGAAAGAGGCACATGGATTCAAAGCAGTCAGGAGTGAGCATACCTGAGGTATTACATGCAGTGGTGTCTCACCAAAAGCCATACTTTCCTTCTCCTATCACAAGATGCGTTGCAGCTGTTCTGGAACACACGACTCAATGTTCTAAGGATTTGCAAAGCAGAAAAAACTAGAAGAGGAGCTGGGAGCTAACTCAAGAGAAAATCAGATGCTTCTAAAAGGTTAAAACTTCCCATGATACAATCTTAAAAGATCCCACAATTAAACTTCTCCAGCCAGTTGCCTATCAAAGGGCACGTATGCAAAAAACAAACAAAAACAAAAAAAAAACAAAAAGCAGGTGGTAAAGCCAATGAGATAAACATTATTAAATAAAAAATAAATATATCCATTGGCAAAAATCTTGAACACGATATGCAATTACACCTCAACAAGAACACAGCACAACTGGAATATATTCAGAGGTAATCCAAAGGATGATGAGAAATAAGCGAAGCTTCGTTGTTAGGACCAACTAAGACGACTATGCTAAATAAAGCACAACATCAGATATATGTCATAAGTCTGAAAATCACAAATTGCATGAAACTGGGGACTAGAGTTTGATGTTTGCTGTGTGATGTAAGAACTAGGATGTATCCAAAAAAACTGGACGGTGGTAGGTTCAGAACAAACCAACAAAGGTAGTTTGTAACAGCACATAATTGAATTGCCAAACTCCTAGCCAGACAAAGCTGTGGGTGGTAGTTCATATGGCTATAAGAAAGCAATCAGATAAATTCATGCAAGAAATATCCAGCCAGAGGAATTAAATATGAAAACACCACCTCTGTGATGCTCTGCAACTCCTCACTTGGAGCTCCTGATTACGTTACTCTGAAATGAAAGTTCCCATGCCACACACTGAAGGAAGTGAAGAGGGTAGAAAAAGTAGCTGGGAGCACTGCTTGCCTTGCCCTCTCTCCTTGCCATGTGCCTGCTGCTAGCCATGGCCAGCAAGAGGCGACACCTGACCCAGCCCGGCTGCACTCATGGCTTGTTTATAAACGCACCACGGCTGTGATCGCATGCCAACAACAGCATTGAAGTTGCCTTTTACAATCTAACCACAAAACGTGGTGCAGACACAAGAAACTACGAATACCTGTTTTGCAACAGCAGTTCCCAACCAATATTCCCTTAATGTGAGCAGGTTTTAATGATAAAAATACTATTCTAATTCAGTTCACTTCTATAATTTTACTGTATGAACTTGTAAAAACAAAAATGACTCAACTATTTCTAGCCAGTTTATTAACTTAATCTACTAGCAGATGAGTACACAGAGCCACATAAAACAATTACTACAAGCAAGTATTAAGATTCAGGAGGAACAATCCTTTTCTCACACTTAACTGGATGTTCCAGAAGTTACACGATCTCCTGCAGAACAGCTTGTGTGAGCAACTGTGAGGACCTTTTTGCCTGATCATGCCCATACCACAGTACAGCACTGCTCACAGTACAGACACTGGACTGGTTCTTCATCCATCCATATATTGTACCTCTGCGCACTGTTTTTCTACTAAAATCATAAAAACATATACTGTATCATATTCCAGCTATGTTGTACAATTTTGTTTGACTGCTTTGGTTGATGTCTCAAAAATGACAGACATTGATGTGGAAAATATGCTACAATTTATCACCAGAACAAAACATACCTTCAAGCTTTAGTTTAGTATCAATAATGTTAAACGAAGCACAACGTTAACCTCATTCTCCCCTAGAGCACACAAGCTAATTACTTACTAGTTAGGCAAGTCTCTTTAATGGACTGACCAGCAGACTACCTGCCATTCCTCTATTTTCCCTCTTGGACATGCTTATAAACCAAACCATACAAACAAAGCGGGAAAAAAAAGTGAAACCATTGCACAGGCCAACTCTAACTAAATCAGCAAAAATTCTTGATAAGGAATCTGGACTAGGAGAACAGAATTACAGAAAAAAAGAAAACATTTCTATAATTCCATCTTAAAACTTTATCATGCGTTTTGGAATGAAACTATACCAAATTCTATAAAGTTATTTGCTTTTCACTACAGCAGCATCAGTGTTGCCACTAATAACCAAGCTTTTTACTTGCTTTAAATGTTTGTTGCTTTTCTTAAAGGCACACCTTCCTCAGCACACACAGATCCATGAGAATATAGGCTTTTGTTCCAAAAGCTGAAGAGATGCGTCTCTGTTCCTCTGGGCACCAAAGGAAACTTTGAAAACAAACTCTACAGGACAACAGCTGGTGCCAATGTAAATTCCAAAATTTATTTTTGTTGTTATTTATTTATTTATTTAAAATAAAAACCTCCTCATTTGGTAACCTGACTCATATTATTCTCATGTCTGCAACTCCTTTTCCTAAACTCCACCACACAAAAATACAAGTTAGACAGCAGGGTATTTAGCTAGAGTCCTACTTTAGAATTCAATTTTTAGTAAACTCCTCCCTCAAAGCGATTTTATGTTAGGAATCTGATACTTAATACAGCTATTCGCAGTTGTTGAGGATTGCTGAAGTGATTAACCGCTTGCGCTGATACAATTTCTTTCCAAAAGATCCTAAAAAGCCCACCAATTAAAGGAGCATAATCAACATTCAGTTGCTCAGGTTTGACTCTGTTTCCAAGAGCAAAAGCAATTTCACACAACTATTAAGGACAGGATATTAGGACTACCATACTCAAATTGTATTTGCAGGGGAGTACAAGTCAGCTTTAATGTAATTAAATGAGTTGGAATTTGGCCAGAAACTTAGGTTATGACAAATCCAAAAGCCAGTCTGTCCAACAGTACAATGTGTACTTGTTTATATAGTTTTCTACTGCACTATTTGATGACAAAAACAAAAAAATGCACTTAGGCTTGTGCTTAACTTTAAACAGGAAGAGTTTCATTTAAGTCATTTAAAATAAGTCACTTCTAAACTTCATCCCACTCTCATACAGACTGATGCTCACAAAAAGATTTTGTCAGAACTACTCTGTAGCTGTACAGAGCAGTGAAATTTATTATGGAAAAATTCAAAACAGCATCTCAGAATGATACAGAGACAGAAATTTTAATAGAAGTTTTAATTTTGTGGTCTGAGTTCCACTCTTTCAATCACTTTCTATATTACTGAGGGCAACTTACTACAAACACCCGCAAAGCCATCAAATGCCGATTTCAAAGACAGCACAGACAAGGGAAATGCGAAATGATGCAAACCTGGGATAAATATAAGCCAGCTGAGAAAAACAAACCCGGTCAGCACCGTTTTAAGTATACTTTGGAGTTTCACAAAAAAAGAATTAACCACACAAAAAAAAGTTACTGTGCACGAGTTGTTTTCTATAACTGCTCATGCTTGAGCTCCACAGTAAAGGCAAGATGTGTTACATTTTGAGAAAAGCAGTCTCGTACTGCCTTGCATTTACTGGGGAATGTCTCGGAGCAGAACACGCAGTCACTTCCTTGTGAGTCAAAGACCTTGGATGAATAACAACTGCAACACAACCAATAAGATTCCAAGTGTTAAGCAGAAGTTTAGCAAGCATAAAAATATAACTACATCAAATACTGAGCAGTCTTAGCAACGTATCTTAGGGTATTTACGGCCCAAGGAAAATCTGTACTCCTTGACTTCATGGAAGAGGTTCAGTCAGCTCCTATTTAATCTTTCAGTTGAGTCTCTTCCTCAAAACTTCAGCCTCTTAAGGTACCTCACTGGACCATACCTCATATCAATTAGTATGGCTTAATTAACAACAGTTCCACATGAAGCAGAGAGAGAGAGAATTTTGAAGAATAATTTTTTTATTCTATTGATCACTTTGAAAGTTAACATGCTTTATCAACTTAGACAATTTGATAGCAATAGCTTCCTGTATTATAGTGTGTATGTAAATTCGTATTTGGTAATATATACAATCTGAATGCTAAGAAAAAAAATGAATTACTAATAGAGTCTTCCAAAAAGTACCACAAAAGTTACAAAATTTGCAGTGGTTCTATTTCAAATACTTGCAATAAAACAAAGACATTATTCTACACACAGTAAACCCTTACACAGGCAAAAGTCCCTATGTATTTTTTCAGCATTTCAGGTTTAGGTAAACAGGTTAGAATGGTTCTCTACAGACTAGAATGTCATTAAATTTTCCTAATCAAAAGTTTCATTCCCTTGAGGAGCATGCTAAAATTAAAATATACTGAAATCGATAATCACAGAAAAAGAGGGAAAACAATTTACATATTACCAATCCTATTAAATAAGCAAAAGTCTTAAATATATCTTTGTTGAGACACCTGTCGAATTCCTGGTTTATGCCTACCTGGCAAAAGTACTGGTTCCAGTTTTTTAATCCTGGGTTCTGAAGTTATATGGTCTTCAGTCTAGGGGAAGGAAAGAAAAAAAGGAGATTTGTTTAAAAACCACAATTCTCCAATCAGACACAAGTCTGATGTATTGGGGTAAAGGAGAAAGTTGTTCTTTCAACTTAACAAGTTGATTTTAATGAGACAGCATCTAATCACAGCAATAGCATTCTGTGAAGATACCAACATGAGGTGGACATTCAGCTTCGCACCAGCAGAATGGTACAATATTTCAAGTGCTAATATTTAACTAATTGTGTAACCTCGGTTATAACAAGTCACAGGATGAATGAAAAACAATTTGGCTCGACGTTCCGTAAAGGCTTGAGTCCTATAACAAGCTTTACACAGATACAATCAGGTTTGCACAAAACTCTCTGCTGGCTTTTAACATGCATGACTTTCCCAGCATAGGAAAAGTTTCCTAAAAACAAGGCCTAGAACACCTGCATGCCTGCTTGTATTTTAATTCCAAACCTTAAAAACACAAATCCTTCCACAAAAAGATTGCAACCTTCAACGAAATAACCGTAACGCTTGCAGTTCCTACACTGACAGTTGTATCAACACTTTCCAGGACTAAGAACACCCAGAACTGCATTGCATTGACGTTTCACTTTTACCAAGTTATTCTGAAAAAGCAAAAATGAGTCAACCTGTCAAGTGTGTTGCTACAAGAGGCCCTGCCGAGCAAGTCTAAAAGTATAATACTCGAATCACACACGAAATCCTGGCAGTTTTATTATTATACCGCATTTTCTTATTTACGTCACCAGTCAAGTATTAAAAGCAAAATGATGGCTACAGTGAGAGTTCCCTCGTTCGCATAACAGACGAGCACCAGTGGTTTTCTCCTCAAAGTACTCTCCAGCGCGAACGTGGATGATGTCGATCCTACCCAGCACAAAGAGGAAAGCTGCTCCCATAGGACGGAAGCGAGCCCCAAACACCTGAAGCACCAGTCTTAGCTTTCCAAAATAATCTCGCATCAGTCGGTTTTAATCAACGCAAGATCACTACTTTGACAAAGGCCCTGCTCCTCGACCAAGCCGGGACTTGTCACCAGGATCCGCGCACTTCGTGCTCGAGCACGACTCCGCAGCCCGGAGGCCACCAGCCCGGCCGAGCTTCGCCCTGGCCGCGCGGCTGGCGTTCCCCGCGCCCGGAGGACCTGCGGGGGCACTCGGCGGTCGCGGCAGGGACGCGCAGGTGCCGCCGCAGCACCCCGCCAGGCGCAGCGAGG
>VXAL01001492.1:1409-25174 GCA_013399475.1 Chauna torquata | reverse complement strand
GGTCGCGGCGGGGTGCTTCAGGGTTGCTTGCACGTATTTGCCAATTCCCACATCGGTTCCAACGCAACTGCCGTATAGATGAGGTAGAATTTAGGAAAGCAGAAATACCTTCAAAGAATAATTTCATGCAGTGTTGCCAAGCAAAGTAACTAGAATCATTTTCCCCAATCAGCCGAGTAATAATTACTTAGAAAAATATTTTGTCAATGTTACAGGTTACAATACATTAAAGCACAGCAATGCATTTGCTTTGTGCAATCACAAACATCACGAACAGTATCTTCTGTTCAGCACCCGTAACGTCTTTTCAAAGGACTGTGCAACCCTTCACTCATTAAGCTGTTAAAATTCATGAATTGTATGTTTTGTCTGCTTTTAATGTGACGAAAATCCACTACAGAGGAGGCTGAACAGCCTGCTCAAGGCCGCGTGGTACGGCGTGGCGTGGCCGTGGCTGGCACAGCCGCACTTGGTTTGTGGTGCCTGTTGGGGCTTGGCTGTGGGGGAAATGTCACAAATAACAGCATTTGCTCTCTGATCCTGGCTTAGGGAGCAGCTAAAATTCTTCCCGCATCACTTGGATCCTGACATTAGCCTTGGCTAGATTAAATCTCTAACTCTGGTAAAAAATAAAAACAAAAGAGACTGGTGTGCTCACCTGTTTATCGGCCAGCGTTTATAAGATGTAAAACAGCTGAAATAATTTCTGAATTGTTTTTTTGTACTCCTCACTGAATAATCAGGAATTTGAATGAGAACAAGTATTGTGCTCTCTCACAACTCTCATATTCTGTAATAGAAATGCGTACAAGCTTACGGATGGCAAGAGCTGGCTGCCATGGGCTAGCAAAGGGTAAACATTTACATTCAACGCAACAGCTCCAAACAGCGTAACGCAGCAATGAGGGGCAGGCAGAAATAGCAAAGGTACTGTTACCCACTTCCTGCAATAGCTATTCCAGTCAATGCTGTTATTTTTGACCAGACATAAAGTAGTTTTAGGTTACAAAATCTTCCCAATTTCCTCAGAGAACTCCCTCACCCACCATTCCTTGTTTCCAGATAAGGGAAGGGGAATTTGCTTCCAAAGCCTCCCGAGGGCAGAGGGGACCTCATGGGTTGGTGTTCCAGCTCAGCATTGCCTCTGGGTGAGTGCTGACACACTACATCTCTTCCTGGCTTTTGCGAGAGAAAAGCAATCACAAAAGACGGGGTTTGAGAGGCACAATACTAAAATGTAGACTAAAGCACAGGATTTCCACAGTTTGGCCTCTGAGCCACTTGGAGACTGTAAAACCTCTGCATGAGGCCTGCAAAGGGAGGTTTTTATTGTAACCCAGGGTAGTCTCAGATAATTAGCATTAAAATCCAGCTCCAGCATGAATCAGCACCAAGTTCGTCTTACTGTCACCTTTTACACAAGGTATATCACGTTATAGCTATGGAATGTAAGGATATATTGGTGAAGCCCCCAGGCTGCTGCCACAGCCACCCTCTTGCTCATCACTGTAGGCATGCAACTAGCTGGAGAAAGTAAGCACAGCTCTACAGCCATGGAATTCCTTTTACTTAGGTTTTCAAGACATTCACAGATTGCTCTCTTTAACTTCTCCAGAATGTGAAAATAATGTAGTTGCCCACCTAAACTGCCAAAACCTTGTAGTGCTATCTCTTTTGATAAGCAGGAAACCAAGTAGCTACTCCCACTTGTTTAGCGGCCCCTTGGCCTCACCTTACGGGTCCTTAGAAGGGTTCTTGTGAGCACTGACTGCAAGGAACGTGGCCTCTGCAGCAGAAAGACCTCCTACAGGAAGCAGCAGTTTGGATGGAAATGTGTTTTCATCGAAAGCCCCAGGCTGGGACCAAACTGGTCTGTCAGCTGTGAGACCTAGCAAAGGGGAGAGAGCCTGTGTTCACCTGCTGGTTGTCCAAGCACGAGGGAATTGGGTAAAACCCCAGGTAGGGTAAGGAGGGCTGCCAGTCCTGTGCCTGCTGGTACTCCCCCTGTAGCTGGTGTGCTGGAGTTATGAGCCTGGGGACCTGCGGACTGGCTATGAGCCAAGCGTAGTTCACAGCAAGTCTTGTGGTTTAGGAGCAAGAGCTGAAGGCCAGGACCTGCCAAAATAATTGCTGGTATGTGGGCACTGTAGCATCACTTTATTAAAAAGCATGATTTTGGTCAGTATGCTGCTATTTTTCTGTAACAGTTCACATGCAAGACAACATCAGTAATGGCCCGCTACAGTACAATAGTGTTGAAACATCCCCCGAACATAAAGATAGTAAAGAACTAGAAGACTCCAGAAGAATGGAGCCATTTCTGGACACAAAATGACATATGCAGCACCCAGCATCAGCTACAGGATCAAGATCTTCCTTACTATAGTTACTGGGAAACACGTTACACAGCATTACAGATCCTGTTATCTTTTAGTGAGGTCAGATGGTGGGTGTTCAATGAAAGAACAGACTTCAGGGCACCATCCAGATTCCCTGACTTAAATGTGATGCCGCATTGATGCCAGCAGGGAGGTTTGCTTGAACAGTGAGGAGGGAAATGATCCACTGGCATCTGCCTAGGTTAAAGAAGGAATTCTGTGTGCGCACATTTAAAGCTATTCATCTGCTCAGGGGTGAACACCAGCAAGCACCTCCATAACCACACACTGCTTGGACTTTCAGGCAGAGAAGATTAAAACAATCCCATCCAGTATTTTTTAGAACAAGCACACCTCCTTGCACAAGGGTCCCATCTATTTGGTGTTAGCAGGCAGTTCCCCTCACTTTATCCCATACTTTTACATAAAGCATTTATATTTTATGCTGCAAAAATCATTGTCTAAGTGGCATTATTCAGTCTGCATGGTCTTGGGCTCAGCTCCTTTCCATTTTAGAGAGTGCGCTATGCTGCAGAAGCTGCTGGTGGTGTACTGGTGAGTGTCTGACAGCGCTGTGAGTGCAAGCCACAGCTCCCCTCCTGCTGGTGACTGATTCCCTTTCACAAGCTAAATCCCTTGGATATCTGATAAGTGAGAAATACTGCAGGGACTTGCCCTCATCTTTACTCTTCTTGAAAGTTTTTTGTTCATATTCAGAACAACGTTCAAAGAAAATTAAAATCAGAGAAGGGGTAGGAGAAAGCAAGGGGGAGAGGAAGGCAGAAACAGTCCAAATCAGCTAGGCTTGAAATTACATATATCAAATTTGCCAGTGTGATTAAAAATGACAATTATTTATATCACATTAGAATTACAAGAGTATTTCTGCATCAGCACAGAGCCTTCTGAGGAGTGACTGCAAATGCAGTCTTGCTCTTGAGGGAAGGAGTGTGAGATAGCACAAATTCCCATCAAGGACTGGACTGACATTCAAACTGCAGTGCTGTTCTGAAAATGAAAAAAAAACTCATTAAAGCTCTCAGTAAACATAAGATCACAAGGTTTGTGAGGGTTATTGTTGGAAGTGGTCACAAGCTGCCACTGGAAGAGTTTTATGCCAGTGGGAGGAGAACGTTGATTTCACAGAAGTGAGTATTTTGGAGGAGCAAGTTAATTCTGTCGCAACTTGCAGTGCAGGCAGGACGGAGCAAAGCAGGCAGAGCCAAGGAGGGCAGGCAGGCAAAGCAGGTAGAGCAGGCTAGGCAGGCAGATGATGTGGTCGGGGATGGTAGGGCAGGCAGGATAGGAGGGAAGACCCCTGGATCCCAACTCCCGCTTCTTGGCAATGCACTCAACTGCCTGCCCATCTCCAACCATCTCGGCTTGCTTCACTTGCTCACTTTTTTCAAACAGTTCTACTAAACCAGTGGTTTCTGAAAATGCCTTTGTTTTATGAAAACAGTCCTGAAAGAAAGGGGGAAGCCAGCTATGCAACAAAGCCAGTGGAACTAAAAAGGATGCAACTGTCCATTTTTATTCTCAAGAATTTAAAAAGTGGCATTTCTGACTCAGTGCAGTTATTTTCATTGCTTAAACATTAAGTTATTCAATGATATCTCCTGTGTGCTAGACTGACCAGGACTCTTACACTTGCCCACTGTCATTGCTCTCCCAGACCAGCCAGGCCAGCTCTCCTGGTGGTATCAGACCCTACATGCTGTGTGGCAGTTTCCTGAGGCTTATCTCATACAGCACAAATTGTTTGTAACAGTGAGATACTTATCTGCTTACCTATGGCTATGGTGCATAACCCGCTGTATTAACTGCACATCAGATTAGATATCTTCCTTAAAGTTCTGGTGCAACCTCACATGACAGTTCTGCGGTTGGGGAAGTACTTTGGCTTGTGCAATGCTGGAGGTCTAGGGTTAAATCAGAACAGATTTTCATAATGGTCCCCTTTGATCTCGGCAGATTAGAGAATGGCTTTCATTAGACACGTTCAAGAACAGGTTAGACTACCATCTGCCACTGATGCTATCAACACTGCTGAACTTACTTTACTGTTAATGATCTCTCTCTTCCAGGCCTATATTTCTATGGCAACTTACGTGTTTTCATAGCTTTATGAAGAATGGTTCATTTATTGGTTTGAACTCCAAGACATAAAGACAAATGTGTTGTGTGATTTCACAGCTTAGCTACATGGCCAGAGCTACAGCAAATATGTGGCAAGTCTGCAAAGTCAGGGACTCACTGATAAAAGTTTATTCTATTTTTCATTGAAAACATTATAGTTGATTACTCCACCTGTATATCTCCCTCTTTGTGCACTCAATAGTTTGCACACCCAAGTTGCCGTAGTCTGCACTCAGACCTGTGGGACTTCTGCTGGGACTTGTGAGGAAGCCAGCCCTACAGGTCTGTGTTAACTCTTCTGGAAGATAACCCTTATGTCTTAATTTAAATTTTTTAAGCAGTTGAAAAAAAAAAAAAAACTTTTTCCTGAGTGTTCTTGATGAAGATCCAGCAGAAGCGTATGTTAAATGTGGTTATTTACACAAAACAGCAACTTTGATAGTCTTGGCCAAGATATACAAAATATATAAAAACTGTGTAAAAGTTTTAGTTTCTTGAGGTATCCCAGAAAAAAAAAAAAATCCTTTTAAAGGCACATCTGCAAAGTGGGGGTAGTATTCTCAATGTGGGGATTTAATGATGTTGAACTTTGCTATATTACATAGAGGTACTTTCCTTGTTAATCATTATGGAGGTATTACTTGCCTAGAGTAATTTGGAGCTATTCATTGGTACAATGTTCCACCTTGGCTTGTGCTATTTTACATAGGTGATAATGTGATAATGACTCTCAGATTACCAGTGCTTCTAAACTAGAATCCAACCTTTTTTCCATGGTCATTTTTGAAGTCTGTTGGTCTGATCAGATAATAGCTTGCTAAGCATGGCAGTCCAGTTAGTGCAAGAAAAGGGAGATGCTGGCATCTAGAATCATGCAGGATGACACACTGCAGTTTCATAGGGGTTTTAATGTTGTAGAGACAAAAGAGGAGCAGGCAGATGAAATTACGCAATTCCTTTTTCATTAAATTTGACACCAAGTGAATGGTGGATACAAACAATTATTTTGGCTGAACAACTGCAAACACTAATTTATTTAAAGCCTGTTATGAAGATTACCTTATATCCATTGTAAAGATATAGGGCATCAACCATAAAGTACCACTTTGCCATATCAAATTTTGTTTCTGCAGATTAGGCTCAAACTTGAAAGAAGCCAAAGAAGACTGCAGCTTTAAGGGAATTTGTAGCTCGTATTTCACTTCTGCTAAGGTCTGTGGTTTGTCAGCCTGCAATCCAAACTACTGCTGCCTACTGTTTTTTTGACTGCCCAGTCCCTCTGGACCTGGCACCAGATGAAACAGGCATTAAATAGCCCAATCAGTGTGGTCCTTACATCTGTTTTGCCTTTCTGTTTGATGCTGGATCTCATTGGGTTATCAAAATCCACAACAGGCTGAAATAACCAGCTCAGGCGACCACTGCATGCATTTATCTGCAATGGCTGTAGGGAGAGGAAAGCACCTCCTGGACTAAAGGTTGCCTCATAGCCCAGTTTATAGAGTATTGTCACTGCCAGTAACAGGCCACAGACTTCATGCTGACTCTGCAAGGCCTCAGGATTGAGGCTTTGTCTGAGCTTGTCTCAACCTGCCTGGAGCTGTGCCTTGGCTTGTTTATCTGTGAAAACAATTTTTATAATGACTAGGAAATTCAGGTGTAACACAGACTAGTAGGCCACTGAAGAAAAAAAACCCAAGATGTTAAGTCTGTTAGCAAACATTACAATGCCCCTAAGCAAGCAAAGAGTAAAGAAAAAGACACCATCGACATCATGCTCATCCTAGCAAAGGATGTGGGATGCTAACAGCTGGCAGTATTTCCTCTCTACCTCATTGCAGCCTGAAGCCACTGACCCAGAGGATCGGTGCAACTGTGAGCATAACATCCGAGAAAAAGGGGTAGATACTAGGAAGCGCGTATATATCAATTTTACCTTTTTTTTTTTTGCCCTGTAGTAGTGTAGTAGTATTCTTTTCTCTCCTCTTGTCTCTCCTCTCATTTTTCCTCTCCTCCCCGGTAATAATTAGATCTAGACTAATAATAATTCATATATTAGACTGTTAAAACTTCTGTCACACTAACAATAAATTCATGATTTTGCACATAAGGTATGTCTCCTTTTTGCTTATAACAGGTTTTTGAGTGTAACATGAGTCCAGGTAGAAGTGACCAGTGGTGCAGAAGCGATAAGCTGACTGACCAGGTGGGACCCCAGCAACATGTCCAAGTGCCGCTGTTACTCTCTGAAAACTCACCTCCACCATGGCAAGTGCTCAGCAGCAAACAGGCTGTGTGTCAGTGGATTAACTGTCCAGAGCACCCATTACGGAGCACGATCCCGTTGATCTTGCAGATCTAATGAAACAATCCTGTCAACATCCTCAGTCATGTGTCCTCCTTACCTTCCTGTTTTCTGACAAGGCCTTGTAGATACTTTTATTTTTCAATTTTTATTTAGAAGGACAGATACACATCTTGCCAAATATGACAGTCAAGCCCAGAACCTAGGAAAGGGTCCAAAGAAGCAGTATGGAGAGACCATGGCTGGAAGGATTCAATGCTTATTTGAATTCATTACTGAGTAATATGGAAATTTGACTTTCTTCGTTCTCAGGTATCTACATCGAGCATTTCAAATGGAAAGGGTGACTCTGCAATAGGATAGGGCTTGCAAGAGCAAAGTCAGGCTAGTCGCAGAGTGATGCAATGTAAAATGGAATAATTGGAATCAGGTGGTATAGTTAAGAACCTGCCTACATTAATATTACAGTTAGTTACTGTTTGAAATATGTGCCTTGAGGGAAGAGGGAAATGTCTGTATTTCAAGATACTGTAAGGTGAATTCACTTAAATTACCTCTGCATAGACATAGCCTTAGACTGCACACTCTTTAGGCTTGACCTGGTTCAGTATAGGTCAAGTACATAATAAAAAAAATGGTAAGTGGAATTCACTATGACACTGCTGTGGAGTCACCACATCCTTAGTAATGGGAGGGGTGCATCTTCTTAAAAGGCAGTATTAAACATGTCTCTTCAGAAATACAAATTCTATGCTTGCATCCTTTCAGCTAGTACTCAAAAAAGAAGGAAGGCATGCAAAAGTGTTGATCATTATTCTGTTTCGTGTGCCCCAAATCTAGTATCAGTCTTGTATGCACATACAGAGCCATATTTAAATCTTATTAAAATGGCTATATGTCTAAAATAACTGCCAAAGTCAGTGTAGTTACGTCACATTTAACGGCAGAGGGGTTACCATTTCAGTTTATGCTATGCAAGAGCACAGGAAACATCCAAGCCTTATAAAGTCATCAGTGTATACAGAACTTTATGGAAAATTACTGGCAAATGTTAGAAAAGAAACTTCGCTTAGAAAATGTTCAGCCCACTCACTGCACAAGAAGAAACAGTTAAGTAAAGAGTTTTTATATCCTTATAGTGGCCAATTTGGTATACTGAATTAATTTCACATCTTTTTCATATGATTTCTTTATAAATGTTTTACACAAAGGAAGAAAATAAATACAAAGGTAAAATGTTTTTGTTTGAAAACTACATGTCACCTAGTAAGTTTGTAATGCAAATACTAAAAATGAGTGGTCAAACAAAGCATGATTTAACTCAAACTTTATAAACACAATGTAACAAGAGGCATGCAACACACTGTATTGTGTTCCACAATGCATACTGCTTGTTTATCAAAGTGCTGGAAAGCTGCATCCCTTTGTGTTTGTTGATGAATCAGTTCCTGGTGAGTGTGCAGGCAAACAATAAAAAGGCATTGGCAAATTGCAGGACATTTTAACCACGCATACAAAATGGTTGTGTAGTTGCATAGAAAGGTAACACAGAAGTAAACAAGGAAGTGAAACAATTTCAGATGTCATTCTGTTTTACAAAATGTCATGTTCCCTAAAGTTGAATAAAAAAGAAGCCCTCATGAAAAGCAAAATGCAACACTGTTCTGACAACAGTGAAACCAGTAAACATGCTCATAAGACCAAGCTGGCAAAAATCTATAGTAAATGACAACTGAACTTTCAGAAATGTCTATGCAGTTACCATGATCATGCAGTATGGTAACAATACTTCAAAGTGTAGTTATGGATGGAGTATGAAAATATAATACAAATAATAAAAAAATGATGCCATCAACACATTCTAGAGTCTTCCACCAATCTCTGTGTTTCAAAGTGCTGCAAGCAGCATTAGCAAAGGGCATACTGAGATGTACATACTGGGGAGTTCACAGTGGGGGACAAAAAGAAATTCTGTCTTTTAAAAATAGTGTATAAGTAAATACTATCTGTTAATGAGTTAAGCATAAACTTTTGACCAGTATTCTGTGAACAAGTAACATAGCTTTAACTCATTTGCTTTCTTGTCTGTTCAATGGCATACTGCCCCTGCAGAGAGAGGTGCTGAATATTTGGGAAAACAAAATTCCTAAAAGGTAACAAAGAATGAAGCAAATAAAAAATCATACTATTATGAAGAAAACTGTCAAAAGCTAGTACATAGAAGGCTACTGTTGAGACAAGCGTGCTGGGAAACTGTAACTACAGTTCTGGATTTCCAGTCTTAGTTGCTGAGGGATAGAAAACACTTGCTCTGTAGAGACGTTTTTTTTCCTTTGAAATTCCTTTTTGAAATTGACTCAAGAAAATATATGGAATTTCTCATCTGTAGAATTTATTTTTTGTTTAGACTGACTCCTAGGAACTCTTGTTCCTTGTGCATTGTCATACTGCAATTGCAAACTTAAAAACTGTCACAGTAGATTTGCTTCAAACATAGATTGGCTACATTTTGATCTCTCCTGATCAGACTACCTTTCCTGGTTTTTTTTCCTCCAATCCAGGCATTTTAACAAAGCCAGTTTCTTTCTCTACATGGGATTCTATTGTAATCCCTGTTTATACAAAACACTAATGCAGATCTTGGATTCATATTATTAAAATCTCCTTACACTTTATATAGTTATAATCTCCCTAAACATTTTGAAACAATGATCACGGTTTTCCAGTGGTTTAAGGCTGCCAGAATGCTTTGGGGCAGGGACAGATACGATCCTGAAAACAGACTATGTCAACTAAAGTTCAAGGACAGGTCAAGAATATGTCTACACATAGCTTTCCAGGTCAGGTTTTTCAAAACACAACTGTATTTTTCCACTCAGATCTATTTTATTGGATAGAAACTGCTATGTTCTGCCTTGCTGAAAGAGTTGCTAAGAAGCATGCATGAAATCAGAAGTGAAAGGGGAGCGCATAATTTTTCTGTGCATTCAACAATTTTGTTTTGATCTGAAAAACATAATGGCCACAAAGAAACCAGCTGTGTGAGTCAGGATAAAAACTAAGGCTGGTTAAAATTTTGTGCAGTTTAAAAAGTCTTCTGATAAAGAAGAAAAAATATTTTCTAAATTAATACATGATTGTATTGTCCTTTCAAGAGCTTTTATAAAGAGTCTATCAGTGAATGAGCTTACAAGGGAAGCGGAAATGGAACAAAGAAAGATCTATGCTGTCAGCATCTGTGGACTGTGCCTACTTTTATATCTGCCCCTGAGAGAGTATCTCCCTTTCACCTGACCCAGTGCACTTATTTAAGAACAGAACATATATCTAGTAAGTCTAAAATGAAAAGAAACAAACGTATGCAAAATTCTTCTATACAAACTCATCAAAAAATCCATAATTTGCTCAATTAGCCATGATGCTTTCTTGACTGTTAATAAAACAAGGGCCATAAACCACTTCAACACTCAGTTTCTGTGGATGCATTTTCTTGCCTAGCTTTCTGTTCTTCTGTTGCACTGCCAAATGCTACCACTAAGTTAGTTACACTACTGGCATGTCCTGGTCTGTTTAATTTGTCCTTTACAGACTTGGCTTTCCGAGAATGGCTGTGCAAACTCTTTGACCGTACTGATGGGAACCCAGAAGTCCTGTCTGGCTTTACTGACAGTAAGTTCTCTTTCTGAGCCTTGACTGTGGCAGGCGCAGAGGTGTAAGAGGCACTAATACCTGCTTCACCAACATCACTGTCATTGTCTGTGTCCATCTGTAACTGCTTCTGCTCTGCTTGCCTTTCTGCTTCAGAGATAAAACCAGGGTATTCTGGAGGATGTTCTTGAGAAAGTTGCTGCTCAACTTCGTATTTCCACTCTGTGGTCCACTGTTCAATTGTGGAAGGGCACACCTGATCCATGATGGTACTATACTCTGTGGTCCAGTTGTTAACTCCTCCAACCAGCTTCCCGCCCTTTGCAAATATAAAGCTCCTTGACTTCATCATAGTGGTTTGACAAGCACTGAATGTTTCAGGAGGAAAATAGCGCATTGCTTTAGATTTGTCCAAGGGATAAGAGATAGTTGCTTCTAATTTGGTCCGTTCTACTTTTAACTGAGTGTTCTGAAAATCTCGTCTTGGTATTGACTGACTGTTCATAACAACATCCATCTGGTTTATACTTTGAGGAACCATTTCACCATTCTTGAAAATCCCTTGGTTTTCATCCCCCAAGCCACCTGAACCAGAATGGGGTCTGGAAATATTCTGTGCAATTTCTAATGTAGATCTACTGTAATCTGCTGTGGTGACTGCATTAGCACTAGAGGTATAATGGAGACTGGTCTGGTGCTCCGGAATCAGCATCCTTGGGTCTGCTCCATCTTCTTTTGTACCAATAGAATGGGCTTTTTTACGCAATCCTATGGCTGGTGACATAGGAGTGGTGCTGTCATCGTATGTTAACTCGTCACCACAGACATGGTATCTATACATGCTGTAGCCATCAGAGCTGTTGACACTGCTTTGCCTTAGGAGATACGCAGCATCACACTCAGATGAAGCCCGTGAACGTGTATATGTCAGCTCAGATTTGTCAATATCTGCTAGCTTCTCAAGAGCATTCACCATCCGACCAGTTAGTTCTTCCAATTGAGACAGTCGAAGGTCAACTGTTTGAAGAGAAGCTTTCATAAAATGTTCTCTTTCGTTCACTTCTTCTAGCCTCATAGACATATTTTCAACTCTGTTGGGTATAAAAGAGGAAGCATAAAACAGAAACGGTGGGATGGTGCAGTAACCCGTTATAGGCCCCCAGCTACTGATTTCTTCTTAAGGCAGAATTTTATGCTATGTATCATTATACATCATTAATTTTTCCTGTGTGTAGCATTTGCTTGTGCATTTTCTTTTTTTATACTCTTTCTTACACCGTTTTAGAGGGCTATTGAACTTTGGCCTTATTTACACGCCAGGCGAGTACAAGAGTTGCAGCACTTTGGGAGAGCCTACTGTTACATTCCTCTCTGAGTGTGCCGCCCACTTTCACATTCAGTTGTCCTTTTTCACTGCGAAGCATCAATTAATTACATGAAAAATACCTTCTAATGACATATTCACAGATGACTTAAAATAGCACCAAGGCATGTTGTAAAACAGGTTTTGTGGCTGTATGGCTGTACAGGAGAGCACATACGCTGGTGTTTATGGGATTACCTTATCTCTTGAAATACCTTTCAATTATGTATCAGAGCAGACAGGAGTGGAATTACTGTCTAGTTCAATTAAAAAAAAAAACAAAACTTTTTTCCATTTTCTTTTATCATTTATATCATGATGGAAGTGATGGTACCAGAAGAATGCATATAAAAGCCAGGCATTTGAATGTGACTTAGAGATCATATACTAGTAAATCAACTGTGGAAATTAAATTAACATTCTTTTGCTCTCACACACAAAAGATGATGAAGCATCTGGAGCAAGAAGCCATGAGAAATATGCAAATCTGCTTTGTGGCTATAGACCATAGTGAATCACTGAGGCTTACCAACCCTGCTTTATTCTCTGGTACAATACCTAGGATTTTGACAAATTGCCACGGATAAATCGTGCAATAGAAATGACTCGAGGACACGTAGCAGATTTCATTTACTTCTCTATTCTCAGACTTCCCATATAATATTGCAAGATGTTCATCGCCTCCCTTCAACAGAAAGATGTTTATCTGTTAGGGAATTAAATGGCTCACAGAGCAACTTCGTAAGAAATGTGATATATACAGAGAGAGAGAGAGAGGTTCCTTATTAAAATACTGTGAGGAAGGTTAAGGCAAAAAGAGTCACTAAACTGTGTACCATTTTCATTACAGGGAGAATTATTCATCACTTCAAGGCGGTGATAAGAGACCCCATCCTTTGAGTTACTTAGAGCTCCTACCAGAACAGGCAGACCCTTTGGGAACAGTCCTGCCAAGTGATCTGGTAAAAAAGTGCTGCTGCCATTATAACTGTGTGCTTTTATATCAATAAGCAAACATTACCTAGTCCTCAGAGTAGCTTCACGACTTGCACGTGAGTATTCCCTGTCTTTTAGATGGGGAAGTTCATACAGAAAAGCTCGATGCCTTGTTCAAAGCTTCCAAGAGAATTTGTGGCAGAGATTCATATTCAGCAGTTCTGAGTGCTGGACCCTAGTGTAAACCACACGTATAAGGGAAGAACTCTCAGCACTTTTGTCATTAAGCTCCACCATGTTTCTTATGGTTGGATGTGCGGCTGGAAGCTTAACGAATACTAATTTGCTCAAGTGGATTAGCAGCATTAACTGTGATCTTCAGATGAGTGAGAGGGAAAAAATCACCTCAAACAAAAACATTCTTACAATGAAGTTACCCAAACCAGCAGCCTTAGTGACATGCCATCAAGAACAACAAAAAGCTTGCTCTTGTGAGAAGACGGATCTGCACTGAAATGATTCAGATCAGCTTCTGAATTGGTGATGGTTTTCTTCAAGATCGTAAGTCTTTTGCACTTTATCTAAACTTTGGTTATAATGAGGACACGAAAAGCAATATATTATTCCAGATAAGTGTTCTGGTTTCTTTTCTTAATAGGTACCTTTCAGAGGTAACTCTGATGCGTTCATCATTAGATGATTGCTGCTCATCCTCTTTTTCCTGGAAGTATTCTTCCACACACTGCTCTTCAAACTCATACAGTTTTTTTAGCTCTTCATCATTCAGGAATAACTCTGTGTAAAACAGAAAAAGAAAATAAAAGTTTCCTTTTCCTGAACTTCTGTCAGTCAATTTAAATCCAATGTAGCAGATTATTTCAGACATATGGATACTTCAGATTCTACTCCTGCACTAAGTGAACAGATGATTTTATAAATAGGGAACGAGCACTTAGCCAAAGACAGCCACAGCCCTGAAGGCAACGTAATGCATTATGACCATCATCTGCTTCTATGACCATCCACTGGGGGCTGTATTTTCTCAATGACCTTTACCTTTTTTAATTTGTGCTACACGTTGAACTCAGCAGATTTTACAGTATAAGACTAGGGCAATCTCTGCCAGTTTGATTGTTTTTTACTTCAAATATCATTCATTAAGGATGCCAGTTACAGGCAATAGATAATCTGATATAACAGATTGTTTCCCACACACTCTTTGGATAAGAGCTTCAAAAACATAAAATCATGTAAACAAAATCCAAGGGAAACATACGCTTTTGGGAACATTTTATTCTTTATTTGGTTTTGTCTCTTTTTATCTGTAGGGACTGTTGCATTTACTCTTTTTTTTCCTCCCCCCTTTTTTTTTTTAAATCAAAAGCATATTGTGCAAAAATACAATTACTTACAAAATATGCTTCCTGTGAAATGCAGAAATACAGGAATAATTGTGAGCATCTGATTATTTCAATGAGGCATATAATGAAAACAATTATCAATAATAGCAGAGTACGTTAGTAGAATAATCCTCACAGTTCTCCTGTGAAATGACCGATAAGTCTGTAACATGGAGAAATGAGAGTGGGGATACTCTTAGACACGGATTGCTCACAAACACAATGTTGACACTACAGATTACATTTGCAACTGTGATCCCTTCTTCTCAGTTTCCTATCTGCCCTTTCCAATATACGAACTTTACTGTAACTCGGTAAACCTGGATTAAATGGATGCCATGTCACCATTTAAGAAAGTATGTTAAAGAAAGCACTCATTAGCAGCATAGGATCACAAATTCTCAAGAGCCCAAGGAGCTCAACAGTTGTTAACTTGATATAAATTTTGTCCCTTACTGTCTTCTGCAAATACTCTAGACCGCCAATGTGAACAAAATGAATAGTTCAGCATTGGAAAAGCTACTGCTTTCTGCTAATATGCTGCAAAGAACTCAATTTTAGAGAAGATTCCTTGCGTACTCAGTCCCCTGTCACGCTCATCCTGGTCTCCTTCATGCTTCTTGCAGCGACAGCAGACTCGTTTGACGATTATGTAGAGGTGGCTGAAGATAATCATCGGTGGTGGGAGGACAGGTCTGTCATGGAACGTCATGATCAGCTGGTACCGCTGGAACTTCCAGACTTGGTTGGATATTGATTTTACCTCAAAGAAGGTATTGCTGAAAGGGAACATAACTACATTTTCTATTAGGCCCCTAAGTTTACTTATCATTGAGCAAGAACTATATTGAAAAACACACAACTAAACAACATGAGGCCACGTGACTTGCTCGGTTCAGCTCTTTGTTGATGCAGCTGAACTTGCTGAACCTGAACTCATGGTTTTACTACTCCTTTTGAAGGTAGCAAAGCAGAAGGTGCTCTGCATCCCTTATGCACCACCCAAAACAGTCCTCATCTTAGACTACTTGCTTCTACTGTATAAAGCGCTTTAGCTGTCAGTGAAAAGAAACTTGCACAATTTATGAATCACATAATTGGGTCTTTTGGGGCTTGGTTATAAAATATTTCTATTAACACGCACCAGTATTTGATATTATACAAAGTACTAAATCCATGACAGGTATTTTGTATGCTAAACCCAGAAGAATCACAGTTTTCTTTTAATATGCTAATCAGCTTGACCTACATAGAACACCTCAAGTTTTCACAAAATGTCCTAAATTCAAACTTTGTTCATTCAGACTTCTGACTTGAAAACATGGTGCATACTCTTTTAAAACAAGTTGTTCTTGGAAGCTACGGCTTCATCATTTCCACACCAAAATGGGGAGTGTTATAAAGACATTCTATTTTGTAATTCAGTGGATATGAAGGAGTAGGCAGTGGACAGTATTCAGTCCAGAGGCAATAATATTAAAGGTTATAAAAGGCCAACTAAGAGAAAGAAGATTTGGATGTTCTGTGTCTTAGACAAAGCTTTTCAAGCTATTTTAAAATATGCTAAGACAGTTCACTTCTATGATGATGATGATATTGGCACTTCCTCTTTTTATATTTTCTGTCCAATTTTTTTCCTAACCTTCTGTGCTTTAGAATATTTGCATTCACAAAACCAGTTAAAACATCTCTTCAAAAACAGAGAATTCTTGAGTACACATAGCTCTTAGTTTCTTTTGGCTAAAGTACACATGAGATTACTTACACTGATAAATGACAATCTGAATTCATTCTGCGTCTCCAGCATAGCAGGAATTCCCCAGCTAGGTCTCAACCCCTTGCAACCATGCTAGGATGGCAGGAGTTAACAGCATGACCTACTTCCCAAACTGCTGATTCCTTGGTCTCTTCAGCCAGTAATAGCTACCATTGTAAGATACTTCCCCTTCCCCCTAGTGATGTGACTGGCATTTGAGCACTTTAAAATTCATGACCTTTTAAGCTACATACATCAAATGAAAGACAGGCTTTGTGAGCTGTAGATTTCTGGGCACAAAATGAGCTATTTTTGTGGTTGTGATACCCATTACCTATGCCAGCAAGCCCTGCAAGGCTGCATATTTATTTATGGACATCAAAATGGAATCACCTGCTTTTCTCAGTTGGTGTTCTGGGAAAATTTTACTGGCAAGTAGATGTTTCAATTGTTTCTACTTTTTTTTTTTTTTTTTTTTAATCCCTAGGTCATGATAGGAAAAGCATGTAACATAACTGTTGGCAGAAAGTACAGGCAGTAGAAATGCATTTAGTTATACTCCAGAGAATTCAAAGTATGGATTTGTGGAATAATATTAAGAATTTGCACAGTTGCATGTTGCTTGTACTGGCCACACATGTAGCCACAGATCTTGGAAAGCCATCCTTGCTCTTGGTTCAAGGCAATATACACTCCTATCCTGGGTGGTGTAAGAATTCTCCAAGGCCCTCATTTCTTTTTTCTAAATTAAAAGCAAAGCAAGAAGAAAAAAAACAAAAAGAAGCCAGATGATGCAGCGGAAATGCCTCCTGCGTTTGATGTTCGGATTTTCATTCTGCAGATCTATGGTAGAATCATGTTCACTAATGGTCGCATGGGCTTCTATCACATATGTAGCAGGTTTCATAGATTCAGTTTTCATCTTTACAGAAATATCTAAAGGTCTGTCACTATCCATTATGTGGTAACTAGAGGTAGCCAGATTCTCTAATATGTATCACTGCAATTGCTGTCAAATTCATAACAACCTTTGCTACACTCTTTCCCAGTGTATAAACTATTCCAAACATTTGCCAGTCATGTTCATAGAGTTATTAGACTCAGAGTGTGACTGCAAACCCCTGCAAAATCATTTCATGTACTCTCATAGAAACTTTATCTTGGCATTAAGAAAGTAAAGACAGTACATGATCGTTTACATACTTGAAGACAGCAATCAGCAGGTTTACCAGCAGGATATTTGCTACCAAAAGGTAACAGGCCATAATTGCTGGAGTGAGCCAGGCCCCTGGTATGCATGGAGGGAGACGTTTACCATCCTCATCATAAAGATTATCCCCGCAAGGAGCTGAAGAAAAAACAGGAAAGGTATTTAAGTTGCTTGACACTGACAAACACTATTCACATGTATTTAATGATGACGCACATATTAAATTTACCAAACTAAAGAAATTTTGTCAGTTTATTTCCAGTAGCAAGTATGTATAATTTCTATTCTGAAGTCTGCTTCTAACTACACTGTGCAAAAATAATTTCCCATAACAGTGAACAGAGAAGTGGCTCCAAGTTTACTTGTACACAGTGTAGCTTCCTCCTCAAACTCAAATGGATTTTTTTTTTCTCACAGTAATAGTTTAGGACAAGATCTTAATGTGCACATGTACATATTAATAATGGCATTAAAAAAGAATTCTCTGACCAAACTTGTGTGCATACCTTGCCAAATATATAAATGGATTTATTTGGTGGTCCAGATTGATGAACATAAATCAAGCCTTTATCAGGGCTCTGAGTGTACAAGTAGGCCTTAATTGCCCTAAACAGCTTCACTTGAGGTCTGCACCTATACCCCCTTACATGTACCTGACTCTCCCTGAGCTACAACAGATGTACAGGTCTCAGCCCTGTCACCTGGATGGACCTTGGACCTATGTTTGCCTCCTGGATGGACCCTTCTTCTGTCTCGGGCCCTGTTTCCTTTTGCTCCAGACTGGACTCCCTAGATGGACCCTGGATTATTACTTGCCTTGTCTGGGGCTGTTGTTAGCAGCAGCAGGCTCTGTCCCTGTGGCTGAGCCCTGTGAAACTGCACCGCCCTGGGTAGGGCACTACTGGCCCTGGGGTCGCCCCTGCTTCCACTTCCCTTGGGACCAGCCCTGCTCTTGCTGCTTCCTGACAGCCTGTAGGTTCAGTGCTGCAAATCTGGCTGGAATACACGAGTACTTCTGTACATATGGTTCATGTTTATACTTTTTTTTTTTCAGAAAAAAAAAGTATTTCAGTAAGTATTTCAAGAAACTTTTTTTTTTTTTTTCGTGAAAAAAGTCATGAAGTTGTATGCAAATTATTTTATTTGATCTTGAGTGGAAAACCTCAGTTTCTCATCTTTATACCAATTTCTGTTTCCTGTATTTTTCACGATAATTCTAAATTTTACATAAAATTTTAAGCCAAAGAGATAAAATTACAAAACGAAAACCATATATTTACAGCAAAATAGATTGGTGAGAATGAGACAATTGAGAATATTGATCAAACTGATGAAAAAAATAACTTCCTAAACTAATCCTACAAATACATAGATTGTCTTGGGTAAGGGCTTTTTTGGAGTCAGGGTAAATGCAGCAAGTTTGTTCTGTCTTTAAGTGCAGAGGAAGCTTATCTGATTTCAAATACAAGGCTAAACTTTGGAACCATTTAGTATTAGGTAAAGCGTTAATCAACCAAAGGTTCTTTAGCTGAAATCCTTTAATGAATATTAAGTCTGACAATAAGTTCATTACATACTTAATTTATGTGAATAGGCAAAAACAGTTTTTCGAAGCTTGTGGAGGAAAAAAAAAAAAAAAGATTCAATGTCCCCTGAAAAATACTTCAAACTACTTGAAAATAGTCTAATCTTACATACTTTGGATGAAAGTAGATATTTAACCTATGATTAATACCAACATATTTATCTAGCTTTTCAAACATCAAATTGACATTTTTCCTGTTTATCATAAGGAAAGTGTAACAGGGAAGTCAAATGAATCATAATATTACTCACATGGACCAATGAAAGTACTGCTAAAGAAACACTGCTATAATATACAGGAAATCAAAGGGAACTATTTATAACATGATAGCAATCATAAGCTTGACCAAAACTTCTGATCTGCAACCTATATTACAATATTTTTCCTCTGCTTCTTTTCAAACGAAACTATTTCAGCAGAAAAACAACTCACGTGAATATTGGATGAGCCCTATAATTAAAATATCTAATGAATAACTAGTATCTAGTGAAGAAAAAGATTAATGAACATATTCAGCTAAATGAGATAATCAGCTCTCCACAGAGACTTACGATTGATTTCCATGGCATAGACTGAATGGCATTCCAAATGAACGAAATAAATAAGGAAGCAGGAAGAGAAAGAAGAAAACAGTAGAATAATACAGGGAAAACAAAAAACAAAAAAGATGATTGAAAATACAGTTTTGCCACCAAGAAAAGATAAGAAACTCAAATGTCAGAACAGTGGAGACATATGGTTAGAAACAGTGTCTTTGTTAAAATTGTATGACATTCTGCCATTTCCTTTTCACGTTGTGTTTCCCAAATGTTATACATGGCAGCAAATTCATGACATTAAAATAAATCACAAAATGCTGATGACAGATGATCATTTACATATACAAGATATTTCAGACAACAAAACAAAATTGGTGGTCACCACAAACACAAAACATCTCAGTTACCACACAAAATCATTCTTTCAGCTATTATGGAAACATTTCCTCCTGTTTTTTTATTTTTACTTTATTTTAAGAACCACCCTAGCTTTGAGTCTGCCAGCTGTTTCTGTTGAATAGCTCTGTTTCCATTAATAGTCAAGACACTACTGTTATTACAGTACAGTATTATTAAAGCCCATTTTGATGGCAGTATGGATACTTGCTCAACAGCCCCTAAATGGCAATTGTAAGAAAAATCACATTATTGAAAGAAACTCAGACAGGCTTCTCTATTGTTTAGGAATATGTTGCTATTGAATACCACTAATTTCTTGCTCATGGGCATCTTCTAAATGGAGTGAACCAGATGGAAGAGCATCCTGGGCTGCATTAGAAGTGTTACCAGCAAGCTGAGGGAGGTAGTTACTCCCCTCTACTCAGCCCTGGTGAAACCACATCTGGATTGGTGTGTCCAGTTCTGGGCTCCCTAGTACTGGAATGTGTCCAGCAAAGGGCCACAAAGATGTTTAAGGTGATCAGAGCACCTGACAAATGAGGCAAGGCTGTGAACTGGGATCATTTAGCCTGGAGAAGAGAAGGCTCAGAAGAGATCTTACGAATGTGAGATCGCACCTCAAAGGTCTTGGGGGTGTAAAGAAGATGGAGCCAAACTTTTCTCATTGGTATCCAGTATCTAGAGAGGTTGAGCAGTCTTCATACTTCAAGATATTCAAAACCTGACTGGAGAGCCCCTGAGCAACCTGCTCCAACGTTCCCTGCTCTGAGCAGGGAAGCTGGACAATCTCTGAATGATCTCCAAAAGTGCCTTCTAACCTCATCAATTCTGTGATCTGTGATCTTCGTCTTTAAGTGACATCCTGTCCTCTGTGAAGTCGATGACAAAAGTCCAACTACTTCCTTTCACACTGAAAATTTGATGTAATAGTTATTTCATAAATTGTTTACACTCCTGGGCCTTGGCAAAACTACACATGAGCATTTGGCAGATTCAGGTTAGACTGCCCATAGAGGTCATGCCCAATGACTACTGAGGGATGCTACTGTGGTGTGTTTACAGAGAACCATGGAAATATCAGACTGAAAACTTGTTATTGAAAGCAAAAAAGATCTTCAAAAGTCAGTGTATGGGCTTCTAGACACAAATTTACAGAATAATTGTAAACCAATCTAGCTGTACCAGGTAGAACTCCTTGCGTAGCCACGTTTATGTAATGTTAAAACAACAAAAACATACCTTTTAAATTTAGCTTATGCTTAAGCTAGTGACATAGCAAAGCTTCTGACATGGGAAGGTTGGCAGAGCAAGTAGCTGAACTGAACTGATGTAACTGGAAACCTTCTAACATGTTTTCCCCAAAGTCTTTCACACTGCTGAAGAAAGGTTTCTAATTCAAAGGAGGACTTAACTGTATATAACTGAGAAATGACTGAAAACTTGAGAGAATTCTGGGACATCACATATTAAAGAGATCAGTGTTGTTGATGAATTGTGAGTTTTGATTGATAAATCATTATCTACATTGGCAAACATTCTTTGTTCAAGGTGAAGAGGGATTTGAACGCGCATTATGAGGAATATACATATAGGGAATATCCTGTTTCAGACTTTTCCTGCCCACGGAGACTTAACCCCTTTGAGAGATCCTGAAGTTATCCTGTCTCACATCTCGCATGTGCACTGAAACTGCAATATCAGACAATAAATAACTGGCTTGACCTTCTATTTGTCAAGAGTAATTTAGTGCATCATAAATTGCATTGAGACAAGCATTCATAAGGAAAAAGAAGATGATAGGATCATTGCAACAGCGTATACTGTTAAGAAAGAGACTAATGACATTTTCTTCCTCTCTAAGCAATTAAGTGCACTTTAATGATATTTGGTATAAAGTTTTATCGTAATGATGGATCTTTATGGTTTTTGACTGAACTTGGACCTTACGGTTCCTTCAGACTTCCACTTCACTCCTTTCAATATACGCAGCTGGTTGAAATAGCGCATACACAGTGCTGGAATAGCAGCTTAAATATTGTTTCAGATAAAGTGCAAACTATGTAATACACACTAAAGGAGGCCAGGTGCATGTTTGACCATCTGTACAAATTTCAAATACTAAACACAAAACTACCAGTAACATGACAGTGTCCATCTCCTCTAAAACAGATTTTTTTTTTTATTTTAAACTGGGCAGCTTTTGTATAAGAAATGCTATTTCCACACCCAAAGCTAATCAAACAGTTTTCCTTTTTTGTTTTGTTTTTCCACACATTTAGAAAAGAAGAACATGAGTATTCATGAACCTGAAACACTTCTGGAAAGTAGACAGATGTATCAATATTAGTAAAAAGGTATTAGCTCATTGCTTGTGCTGTGAGCTGGAGATGAAAAAGTACACATTTTTGTCTCCTGTACAAGGTATTTGTTTTTTTCTTCTTGTTGGAGCTGTCTATTAGTAAAACATCAGTTTAGAAGAAAGTTTAAGAATGATCTCTGTTGATGCCTGCAAGCAAATAGAACATTTAATACTGTTACACTCTCAGACAGGAGAGTATTCCAGACTGTATCACTCTTGGTGTTAACTGAATTGGAACGTACAATGAGAGACAGGACATGCAGGTGGGGAACAGAAAGTTCTTTAGTCTCCAGAGTCTGTCACCAGAAAACCCTCAAGACAACAACAATATATCATAAAGACAAAAACACTCTAATTCCAAATTAAAAGCAAACGTTAATTTGGATCTGATCATCTGCCTCATAAACAGGAAACAGAATCTTACTATGAATTCTACTCTTACGGTCTATCTGGTCTGCGAACACCTCTCCATAGATCATCCAGTAGGGCATATAGAAGATGTTGCGAGCTAGTCTCCAAGAGGGCTCCTCGTCTGGGTGCAGGATAGCTTGGCGGGCTACTCCAAAACTCATCAGAACCACAAGCATGATGACTACAAAGTAGAGCATGTCAATCATCTGTACAGAGAGACCATACAGAGGTTCTTACCATCACCAGCTAGTACAGTGGCATCAGCACGTCTGTTTGCCCGCATGCAGTAAAGTAAACAAGAAAGTATCACACATTTTCCTGGATAATTTTTCTAATATTATTCTTTGACTTTAACTACAGCCCACGAATTAAGCATGCACAAAAATGCATGAAAAAGTTTGAATTTATATTTAAAAAAGACTTAAAATGGTAAAAGCTTTATTATCCATATTCTATTTTTTATCAAGTGCATTATGCTGTGCTTTCAGCACCTGTGGTTGCAAAGAGATGACAATCATTGCTGTAATCATCTGTCCACAACTGATGGTTTTGTGGATGATCTCTTTGTATCAGCAATCTGTTATTGATAGGGCTTTAGGAGGCAGAAGGCAGGCAAATTGAACAAGCTTCCAAACCGGTTCAAAAAAAATTCAAAAAAGTATATTCCTCTTCAATCAAGCAATTATTAGCAAGAGTAGTCCATCTTGCGTGTGTGCAAAATTCACATGGCAATTTTTTCCACAGCCTTTATTCAGAGTCCTACACAGATAGAAAAACTCCTTCAAGACTTATTTAAACCAGAATTGAATTTTGTTTCCCATGAAGTTCTGAAATACATAATTTACTAACCATCTTTCCAATCATCATGACGTAAGGTCCCAGATATTTGTTCACACCGAAGATATCTAGTACTCTAATGTACCAAAAAATTATATCTACACAGTAAATCACTCTTCCATAACCCATATAAGGCTGGTTCTGTAGGCGAAGAATTGCTCCTATCATAAATACTGAAATAGCCACCAGGTCAGTAATATTCCAGTATTCCTGGAGCCAAACTTTCACTTTTTGGCTCAGCTTTCCCGGCTCTGACATCAGAATCTGAAATAAAAAATTAACAAAGACATCATTAGGAAAAATACCAAGTTACATTTCTGAAGTAACAGCCATGAAAAAAGACCAACCTTGTCACATTCAATAGGTGTTTGGGACCCCTCTATTGGCAGCAAAATTTGTCTTAAGCAGCAGTAGTCTTAGTGAATAGCTGCAACATTTCATCTTTGTTTCTATTTTGGACTAATTAAGCCTTTTTTGTTGCTGTAGGATTTAATCAATAA